>UZAE01001951.1:0-10886 GCA_900617975.1 Rodentolepis nana
TCTACATTCCTTTATCTCAGCTTTTTTTGGGTGGTTCTCTGCTTTCAATTGAGTTTATTGCTGACTGTAAGTCCGAGAGTATCACCGCTTCGGTGAATTTCGTATCCAGGCAACATAATTGGCATAGTGCCATCCTAATGGCCTCTATTTCTCCTTCGAAAGCGGATCTATTGTGTCCCGCTGCTACGTAGAAAGAGAAGAGTTCAGAAAAGACACCTGCACCAACGTTTGCTTGGTTTTCTATGTATGACCCATCAGTGAAGACTTGGAGCCATTGATCTGCAGGATAGTTGACATTGATTGTCCCAAGGGGCAGTGAGCGCATTTGCTCTGGAGGGTGCTTGATTTCCTGAAGAAGTCAAGCAGTTGGGTGCAATAAACTACATCAGTGTCTACTAATGGGTTCATGGGGGGGAGAGAGGCTTTTTGGTTTGTCATCGATTTGTAATGCTTTCTTCAGTTCTATGGCTTTCCGTATTAGGCCAAGTTTATAAACTATTTTGCCGCACGAGTTTACGTTGTCCATGGTGCACCACGTAGAGTTAAGTCTATCGCGCACCCCGCTAGCCACATCATTAAGCGATCGATTATCGTTTATTAATTGGTACAGTCTGAATAAACATAACCTGTGGCATCCGCTCTGGATGTCCAATAGCAATAATACTTTCCCAGATACTATGGTTGAACACGTGGTTTAAGGACTTAATATTTCTTTTTTCGATACTGTCTTCTCTCGGAGTTCTGAAAGATTTGTGTACGAACGTGGGCTGTTTAGATATTTTAAGAACTATCCATACAGGAATGGAACAAAATCTTTAGAAGATGACTTGTTGTTTCGCTAAGCACGTCAACACAAACCGGTTATCTTGCTATTCAAGGCTAACATTCATTGGAAGTGGTGCATGAAATTTAGATGCAATCGACTATCTACAGGATAATATCAATTTCACCAAAGTTTGTTTTTAAGTTTTGTACTTATTGTTCAAATCGAATCGATGTGACTTGACGCACCAATTCCATATTTATTCATATATGATGGTAAAATGCAAAGCGTGGTTTCCTTCAATTCAACAATACCGAGAGATTTCCGTCTCTGCGATACTGGTGTTGACTCATGAAGGTGACCTTATGCTCAATTTCGGTGGTTTCTTTAAAAATGAAGATAAGTCATTGTAACTCATTTTTCCATTTTTTCTATGGCGTGGGTGGAACAGTGTTTCTATCCGAAATTGTCTGCATATGAGCTAATTCTTGACATCGCGAAAGTATGTCCGTCTTTCCACACAAAATATTCATTTTAAAATGTCTGAATATTAGTGAGCTAAATTTTAAGAAATGAAGTTATGATTACACCTGTTCACAAATTTGTTCATTACGCCCTGAGCTGGTCTGATTAAACTTGATTATAAATTATAATTTTTCAAAAGTTATTCAATAATATGGAGCTAATTAAAGATGATACACCTTCAAAGTCTGGCGAAAATAAGTTCAACAACTGTTATGTCAAGAACTTCAGATCTGACGTGGACGACCGATACTTGAAGGAGATCTTTGGCATATTCGGTGAAATTCTTAGTTGTTTTGTACCGAAAGATGAAAACGGTAACTCAAAGGGCTTCGGTTTCGTCTCTTTCAAAGATACCAACAGTGCTAAAAAGGCAGTTGATGCTTTGAATGGCAGAGATATCGATGGTAAAAAACTCTATGTAGGTAAAGCACAGACAAAGGAAGAAAGACGGAAATTTTTGCTCCAACGATATACCCAAGGAACAAATCTTTACATCAAAAATCTTCACGACTCAGTTGATGATGCTCTCTTAAAGAAGATGTTCTGTAAATTCGGCAACATTACTAGTGCGAAAGTTATGTTAAATGAAAATGGCAAGTCAAAAGGATTTGGTTTCGTATGCTTCTCAACACCGAATGAAGCTAGAGAGGCCATAAGTCTAAACGGTGTTAAAATTGGAAGAAAGAAATTATATGTTGCCCTTGCTCAAAGCAAGGAAGAAAGAAGAGCCATGCTCTTGGCTGAACATCAACAGAACCCATGGTGGGACCAAAATATTGCCCTAAGTCCTCATACTTCCCCTGGCTTCTATGGACAAATTCCTGTCAATGGACTTCAGCCTTCCATCACCCCTAATGTACCTTGTAGCCCACCTATAAGGGGGAATCGCGATATGGCTGGTCACCCAGTTGGTTGTTCTAGAATCGAAGATATCTCACCTTTGAGGGCGTACTTACCAGATCAGTGCGCTTGTGCTTCTGCATATCTGCAAGCAGATTCTCATGGTGTTCTCGTCGACTCTCGGTTCCATTGTCAAGCTGATGCCCATAACTTGACACTTAATTCAGCTTCTGTATTTGCTGGACATCACTGTGAAACTCAACTTTCTGATATGTTCGGTCGAATGCTAGGAACCACTGGCTCTGGATCACTTCAAAATTTATCCGTGGTTTGTATTAATCTGCTTTATTGACTTAATTTAGTGTGGTTTATTACGTAATTATGCGTATTCATTTTGCAGTCTGCCCCTTTTTCCCAACCAAATATGCTTCAGAACATGCTCGCGTTAGCGAATAGTCCTCATAATGTGGGCACAGTTCTTTATCACGGATCCTCTATCATTGGTTTACCTGTTGGTGTGGGGAAAAATGTTGTAACTGGAGGACAAGCGTCGGGGTCTTCTGCGGGTGGGACTGAAAGTGGTGTCGAAAACAAGCATTTAACTTCGGATGAGCGTCAAGCATATGGTAACATACTTTACCAAAAAATAGTAAAGAGCGAACCTACTCTTGCTAGTAAAATTACAGGAATGATTCTTAAACTGAATCCATCCTTTGTTCTCAAGGTCGTAATCAGTGATGCCGTACTAGAAAAAGCGGTATGATTCTTGTTATCTTTCTTGCGACTTATTTCTTGGTGTAACACAGATTAAATGCCCATTTTTATGTTCATTAATTCAGATCAATGACTGTAAAGCCGAAATATTATCGAAGCAACGATCTCAAAAGTAAAGTCTCAAGGTCTCTCTTTCAAGGGATGAATCTTTCAAAATGTTTTTGAGATTTTCATTCGTTGTTCTAATGATTGACTTGGCTTTGTCCAAATTTATATTTTAAAGTAATGTCTTTTTTGCATTTATTTGAATGGGTATGTCTGAGTCGATAGTCTAAGCGGGCACAAGATGATTTATCGATTAGGGCTAGCATGACGAGGTAACAGCTTTCGCGTATTTCCTAACTGCACCTTATTCCCTGTCGTCTTCGCTCCATTCAACTAACTTAATTATTCCTCATGTTCATCTTCTCATTTTCGAATTACCTTCTCTCGTTATATGATGTGCGGCATGTATGCCCGCTAATGTCGCTTGAAACCAGGAGTAAGTCTGGAGTTGTTCTGGTTCCACTCTTGTGCAAATATGTAGCCGGATCCTTAATACTGTAAATAAGTTCCAGAGGGTTGCTGTTTATCATATCTTCAATTTCCTTTCCAGATATGTTTGTATCCTTGTAGCCCCATCTGGTGGAATGGGCATTGAAGTCTCCTAATACTACAATTTTCTGTGAGATGTTCAGAAAGTCAAAGTTGGGAAAATTCTTGGGTGGTTTATAGACTACATATACCTTGAAGTGGTTTTGACATTTCCAAACATTTAATCTGATTATTTCACATTTGTCTTGTGTCGAGCCCATACTCTTGATTAGATCGTAATGTGTGTGAGTCCATCTTTATTACTCCAGTCTGAATTCCACTTGCAACTTGCCGGTATTTAGGTAGATTGTAGAGGGGGTAACCTGGGAATTGGTAATACTTCAGTTTGTCATCCGAAATGATATGAATTGGTAGTACTTCAGTTTGTCATCCGAAATGTTTGCCCCGGTATTTAGGTAGAAGGTACAGGGTGTAACCTGAGAATTTATTTAGGTAGAAGGTACAGGGTGTAACCTGGGAATTGGTAGTATTTCGGTTTGTCATCCGAAAGGTTTGCTTCCATAAGTGTGAATATGTCTAAATCATAGGTTTGTAGGATTTTCTGGATTTGAATCCTTTTTTGTCCTGTAACATCTCCCCAGTATTCCACTGGAGGATCTGAAGGCGTTGTGATTCTCCCTGACGAGGGCGATTTCTCTTATAGCCTTGTTTCAAGCTAATCATAATAAATCGAAGTCAAATCAAATGCGAAAATGATAGACTTTTTTGCCGTACGAAGATACGTTGTCCAGGTAATAGACTTTATTGTCGTATTATGATACGTTGTCCAGGGTGCACCACCTGGAGATAAGTCTATTGCGCCCCCTTATTTTGAAATATAGTAAATCAATTTCAATCTTATCTTCTACGTATTTTCAGCCCAGAGTTTCTATCTCCAATTGTAACCGAAAAACTCTAATTTTTAGTACCTCAACTATCCACTTTTGTAGTTGCCCATCTCCAGATTTCTTACCAATTCCAACTCTTTTCAATGCCATTTCACTCTAGAGGCGTTTCGTTTCAGTAGAATCTGATTTGATTGCAAAGTTTATTGCTCGATTTTTATTTTCTCTATCACTACTGCGAATTTTTTCAATTCGTAAATGATTCCGAACATAGTTTCACTGAATTTTGACGGTTATTTAAGCATATTTATTGAAAGGAATCGCGACAACTTCTATTTTCTCTAACATAGTCAGTGATTGTGAATCCGGACTCAATGGAATTCTCTTTTATCCCATAAACTCACTTACTATTAAGATTTTTCAATATTTACGACGCTACCTTTATTTTGATCTTTAATCTTCTACACTTTTCAGTATTTTTCCGGGAAAATCTTATCGCCACTAATGGAATGCTTCTTCCCTTCTCTAATTTTGTCGATGATAGCAAACTTGATCTCACTTCAATTTCCAAAGGCAATCCCGCCTCTGACAACAATATTTCCCCTCACTATCTTCTTGTTTCATCGATAATGGTTGCGGGCATTTCAATTATACTTATCATTGAAGCCACCTTTGGTAACTTTGTCGTAACTTTGAATCTGACAGTCTACTAAAACATTTGAAAGTAGTTAGTTTATTAGTTTAGACTGGGACTTCGAAGTCTTTAAGTCTTCCCTCCAGACTTACTTTGCCATCGTTTCCCAAATACTATTGATATCTATTGAATCGAGTGTTCTACTTTAATGAAAAGAAGATTGACAAATGTTTAATATAACAAACGAAATATTGAAAACGCGGTTTGAACTCCATCTAAATGGGTAACTACATATTGAATTCAGTAATATCGCACTTATTAAGCTACAAATATGACTTAATATTCTTTGGCAAAACATATTCATTACAGAGTCTACAGATGCTGTTCGGGATTAAATATCAGTTAAAAATAAATCATATGTCATGGATCGAAAGATCCTTGTTTACTCAGTATATACTGAAGAAACCCCGAGATAACCCGAAGACACTTCAGCATCAACTTCTTAAAAATTTTAATGAAAACTCAATATTCCACGTCGCTCAATAGATACCAATAGTAGTCTTATAGGAATGGATTACAAGCAAAATTATTTGGTCAATCACAAGATCTCCATTTAGTGAACCAACATAACAATGGCACATCATTATGTCTTTGGCGATATAATCCATTAAAAAGCTCAACGCTTCACGATTAGTCCAAATTCATGGGACTTCTTCAGGCATGGCATGACACGCCAAAATGAAATATTAGTAATTTAGCCGAAAAAAAAATAATTGGAATATTTCTTGTGTCTCGGTCATAAATGCAAAACTAAAAGCTGCACTGTTTCTTCACAAATTGCTAATTAGGAAACCTATCAAAAGCATGTCAACATTTTATTTAAACCAATGTGTGGCTTACTTAAGTTTTCATTTATTCAGTGACTGTTTCAAACGTGCTTCGGTTTGAAAGGACTACAAAAATTCATGTTTACCTCTAGTTCGTTTCCTATTATTTATTTCAAATGGCAGGCTTTATAATAGCTGCCATTAGCCCTTTAGCTCACTTCGGGCATCACAGAGTGGAGGAACATCAAAAGGGGGAAAAGTCGAGTGAGGGGATAGAAGAATGAAACACAGATGTAAAAGAGGCAGACAGACACAAACGAATGAACTATTTCATTCCAAAACCTCCATATATGTACACACTGGCAACGAGATGACTCAACTGATCGACTACAAATCAAGAATCTGAACAAGATTCAAGAGTTTATATTTCGTAAGCAATTGCAAGAAGTAACAACGGATAAAAGTATAGCGCAATCTCGTTTCTAGAATACTTGATCACTCAATTCCAACACGTTTTTTCAGGGTAGCGGCATAATTCGTCTTACTAGGCCTTTTTAGCGTAGAACAATTTTTCGTAGAGAGTCGTTCAGGGCATGACGAACTACTGTACTTCGAATTCCCATGATTCATCTTTCTCCTAATCCATCCTGTTGCTTGCTCCTTTTCTTTCTTTTTCGTTGAAGACTTAGACCCATATAGCTTACTCTCTGGTATTTTAGACGTCTCACTTGGTAAGAAACTTTCAAGGATTTGACGAACTTTAACGCAATTCTTCGTCATTTCAGAGACCTTTTTAGTAGGAACCTCAGCTTTCGCCTGACCCGTTTTTATCAGTGTTATTTCAGCCCCCAACAAATGATCTAGTAACATATTAAGATCAGTCAGTGCTGTAATAAACGATGATATATTCTTGGATTCAGATTGTACAATTAGCTGAGGAAACCATGTTCGAATAGCGGTAGGACGTCTTTGTTTCAGTGGAAGAACAGAAAGACACTTCGTTAACCAATAAAAGACTTGATTAGAAGGAAATACCTTAAAGCAAGGTAAAAATTCTCTATCGTTATTTTCAAGTGAATCGGCAGATTTTTTGTAGAAATTTAAGGCTGCTAACATCTTTCCAACCGAAATTAATTCCATGTAGATATTTTGAATTTCTGTCAGGGCGTGCACGCTTTCCATAGCTTGTTGACATTTGGTTAAGTCGTTTTCATTCTGATCACGTGATTCGTATAGAATTCGAGCTTTATCAGTTACATTTTGATATTGTATTAAAATATCTTTTGGACGTCCATTGGAATTGAATGAATGAGCAAGAGCACAAAGAGCAACTGACAGTATAATAGGTGATTCATCCGGAGAACATTGGTTCGAGGACTGCTTAAGCCATATTAATAAGGAGAGAGCAAATATATTCAACCAATCCGCCAAATCCCTATTGGGTGAAAAGGAGAAGCTACGATAAATGAATTCCCGATTAAGTTCAATTGTTGACAACTGAAGACTTTGAAGAGGAAGAGAAATAATCTCTAGAGTATCGGAATTGATTGGATGAATTTCAATAACTTTAGTTTGAACGCGACTAAAGCCAATAGAGCGTTCAAACGAGTATATAAGACAGTAATGTAGAAATCTGGCCTGGAGGGCCTTGATGAAACTGGAAGAAAGACCTGCGGTAAAGTCCACATTATTGGTGAAAATTTTTGCAGTATCATAATAAATTCCTGATAATATAAATGGGCAAATGAAACCACGTCTATATGCTAAGAGCATACGGGATGGCCAGTGAGAAAGAGTAATTTCAGGAGATCGAAGTGATGAAGAAGGATTGTTAGACATTTTAACACCTTGTCCATCTAGGTCAACAATTGGATTTAAACCATGATCTTTGATAATAAGTGAAGCCCCATCAACATCAAACTTAGTTCTATCTATCGAAGATGGCATGCATTCAGAGATGAAATTTTTTAACTCTTTATCTTCAATGAGATCCAAGGCAGATTCTATTGCGTTTACTGGACCAACTTCCGCGAGCCAGGAGATAATCCTCTTCGAAGCTTTGACAGCATTCTTTCTATTCAAATTTCGCATATCAACAACATTTTGAGGGAGGTCTAGTTGTATAATTGATGAAGCACCCCAAAGAACCGAGAAAACGCGACAAGATAGAGGAGGTAAGATCAAAAATGCTGACTCATAAGGATTGAACAGATGACACTCCACAAAGTATGAGCCTTCTTTATCAAGATGAAAACGTGAGAACTGAACACCTGAGATTGGACAAAATTTCATTCTGCCGAAAATATCATTGGACAATGAGCAAGACATAATGTAGAACAAAGGATCACTTGAAATAATTGGACAGTCGAGTTGGAGAGAAAGTGCTGAGGCGACACTCACGCAATCCCCGTCAGTAAATGAATATTTTACGCCTAATTCATCCAAAATGCTAAGAAGTGAATTCTCATCAATATTGCAGCTTTTGGACTTGCATTCGAATACGTCAGGACGAAAACGTGAGGTAGGTAAAAGAGGTCTCGGTAAAGTTTTTGATAAATTCTTCAACCTCTTAATCCAAGTAGTAAGCTAAAACAGTCAATTGTTTAAAGGGATCTTACAGAAAAATTTTTCATGCCTTGAAATAAAAATATCGGTTCAATATTACAACACTTAAACAGATCAATAATATTCCTAAAAGTAGTTGCCACGCAAAGAAAATCTAGACCATAACCGCAGGCTTTATGTTGCCGAAAAATTTCTTTATAAAGTGAATGAGCCTCAATAATCACAGTGGTATCATGAAGTTGAAGAGGAATAAACTTGAAACAGTCAACCTCGAAAAGTGTCGAAAGACTAGGAGCCATTATTACAGCATCCGCGTAATACTGGGAGAATAAAGTCGCGTGCAATTTGGTAAGTTAAAACAAGCATGTCATCTTCATAATAACATATATATAGCAGAATTTAAAAATTGCGAACATTCCAGAAATAGTATTGATTGTTTTTCATATTCTTGAGAAATACAAAATCTGAAAAAAAAATTGAGTAACAATAGAAAAATTATAACATATTTGATTTACCGTTTTCAATTTCGTTATTGATTTTTGTCAATTAGTTACAATGTTTAAAATTTATTTTTAATTGATTTTTCAAAGCTTCTTTTTGATGTAAAATTGGCAACCATTTCCAAGAATAATTAGGTATAATTTATAAACTTGTTCTAACATAACCTTTGTAGTACGGCCAGATATGATTGAAAGATTCATTTCTAAATATGCTCTTTTTGAACAGCAATGTGATATTCATGTAATTAAGAAAATTGGTATAGTTACATAGCTTTTTAGAGATGTTCGTATGAGAACATTTCTCGAGGAACGATTTAGCTTTATTATTATGGGAAATAGTAAAAAAATGAATAACGAAATGTAAAAACAGACTTTTTCTTGAACCATCCTTATTTTGAAGCAGAAAAAATTCATGGTAGTAAATGACTCGTCCGAGCATTTCACTAAAAAAAGACATATTTACACCCTCACATCGATCTGCGCCAGCAGGTTTGAAGCAACCCTCGACGACTTAACACTATAAAGAAATTAGATTGCGAAGATGATATTTTAACATTATAGTGTGATAGAAATAGTATTTATGCTTCAACACGCTTTCAGCTATTTGTTGTTTCCCAATAACATAGATTATTTATTTCAAACGGCAGGTGTTTTGACAGTTATCATTAGCCCTTAGCTGACTTCGGGTTTCACAGAGAGGAGGAGAAACATCAAAGTGACAAAAGTCGAGAGGGGGAACAGAAGAATGGTTCACAAATGTAAACGGGACAGACAGACAGACACAAAGGTAGGGAAGAAGGTAAGGTAAGATCAGTACTATGGAAGGGATAGAATATGATATATAGTGGGGTCATATTAGTTTGAAATCAGAAGTCAACTGCCGGTTTACAGACTTTTTCCCCGTATGGGTACACGTTGCCCACATACATAGTGAAAGTGGCTTTGCGAATTTTTGAGAAAAAAGCGATGAGCAAATATTTACGTGTAATATCGAAAAATTGGTTCCTAATTTAATTAAATTAAAATTGATTTGTCATGAAATCTGTAAACTTTTTCATTCAACTTGAAAAATTAAAGTTTAATTTTAGTAAATAACTTCATAACCATGGATAAAATGACATTTTGCATTTATAATTTATAAATTTATTTTTAAACAATTATTAACCGTGTCTTCGAAAGAATTAAAGTTCGGCGGTTTTTCAAAGCTGAAACAGTTACAATGAAGCTAACTATTTCAGAAGTTAGGACCTTCCATCCAGTAAAATATTTCAAAGAAAACACGGATAGTATAAATTCATTAAGTTTTACGGATAATGGCGAGGCTGTAATATCAAGTAGTGATGATGATCAAATGATCATGTATGACTGCACCTCTGGGACGTAAGTGGTTGTTCGTAACATTATACCCCTCGGATAAATTCTAACACAACTTTACAACCTAGTCCGAAAAGAACAATAAACAGCAAAAAATATGGAGTTAATCTCATTCAATTTACCCACAGTCCTACGACTGCAATCCATGCGTCAACCAAAGTAGATGGTATCTCTGGAAGTTCATTTATTCGGTTCTTTTAGACACAATCCGTTACCTGTCCCTCCATGATAATAAATACATTCGGTACTTTCAAAGTCATACTAAAAGGTAAAATTCCTTTTGATATTAATGACGGAAATTTTTAGGGTTGTCTCTCTTTCCATGTCTCCAGTTGATGATACCTTTCTCTCGGGTGCTTTAGATGGTACTGTTCGACTTTGGGACTTGAGATCTCAGAATTGCCACGTAGGCTTTATGTTAATTTTTCTTTTTATTTCAATCTAATAACTTATACTTCTATACTACTGACGTATTCTCCTTATCGATTGTGTTTTTTACACTTCTTTTGATGTAATCTACTTTCTTTGCTAAGTTCAACCCATATAACCTTATCGAATGAGGTATTCATTTTGCCTTTTAATATGTATTGCAACCCCAACTATTATTTATTTCCTCGACTCTTAAATAACATCGACTGAATTCACCATCCTGAACGAATTCCTTCG
>UZAE01001952.1:0-10882 GCA_900617975.1 Rodentolepis nana
TTATTTCAAATGGCAGGCGTTTTGATAGATATCATTAGCCATTTAGCTGACTTCGGGCTTCACAGAGGGAAGGTTCATCAAAGTAGCAGAAAGTCGAGGGGTGGGGAACAGAAGAGCGATTCAGAGATGTAAAAGAGGCAGACAGGCACAAAGGTAGAGAAAAAGGTAAGGTGAGTACTGTGGAAGGGGTCGAATATGACAACCAGTAGGGTTGTGGTATTTTGAAGTCAGAAGTCAAATGCCGGTTAATAGACTTTTTGCCGTATGATTATACGTTGCCCAGGGTGCACCACGTGGAGGTAAGTCTATCGCACACCCCGTTTAGTATAATATAGATCTATAGTATTCCTTGTAAAAACTAAAATCGATTTTTATGTCATGAGGACCCCTCCGATATCACGTAAACAGAAAATTCACTCAAAACACATCAAATGAAAACCTACTTCAATGTCAAAAAACTATGCTTTTTTCATAAATATTAATTTTTAAATTAAATAGTTGCTTTTCATTTAATATTTTAGACGGAATTATCCCAAGTGTTGCAGTCACTTTCCGAACGCGCTCGAGCTGGAACGCAGCATATTCAACAACTGCGAACCATTTCAGAGACGGTCCTGGTAAGTCGGAAGTCGATGATTCTATTGGGTGTTACTGTCAAAATGGAACCCTAAAACCAGATTTGGGAAATCTAAGAATATTTGACAAGTTAAGTTCCGTTATGCGTTTTCCGGCCGATCAAGTGCCTAACGCACTTGGAATAAAGTAAATATTCTTTAAAAAAGAATTTTATTTGTGAATAAATTTAAATTACTAAGAAAAATTTTGAATACGAATTGATTGCTTAAATATTTACGATTTAAATATTGACCCGACTCTAAAATATGTAAGAATTATTAAATGCCTTTGCTGTGAAAAATAAGTGGGAGAACTGAATCAATTCCCAAATTCAGAGTGACTACTCGTGAGTTCTACAAGTCAATATGGATTTTGATTGATTGTAATGAGTGTCAGTCAAATTTTGCTTGTAACACCGTGGATTATTTTCTTGACTCATAATTGTCAAAGAGCGAAATCTAATATCATTTTAGAAATCTTGTTTGGTCATACATGTGTGGAGACTTCTTCCGTTAGCGCCGATTTTTAAGTGACGTCAAATGCACACCTCCTGATTATATTTGATCTGAATGTCTGTTCAAGTCTCTCGTAATTTAGTCATCAAATAAGAGTTGCACAAAGTGATGATAAGTGACACGAAGATTAACTACTTCCAAGTTACCCGAGTTCTTAGAATTGCGATAATTTGGAATGTGCTCATACTTTGGTTTCATTTCACCACTATTATTAGTGCATAAATTAGGTAGAGTGTATAATTTTAAACAATTGAAATATGGAACGATTGTCTTCAAAGCTTGCCCAGTTTGAAAACCTACTAATTAATTGGATCGTGAGGCTTTGTAAAATATTTAAAAAGTACTTGGTGTTTAAGGAAACAAAATGGGTCTAAAATCCCTTTCAACGAGGTCAAATAAAATGTCTGACAATCGGTTCAATTGAAATTAGACTGGCAATTTATTGTCTGGGAATGACACACAGCAGAGAGGATCGTGAAGCTCAAACTCAGTGAAGAACTTGAACGACAAATTTTCTAATTTAACTTGCTTAAGATAGAGCCAAGTTTGGGTTTGGTACTGAAATCCCCTATTTAAACTCACCACAAAGTTATATTCATAAAGATGTTGGTGTGTTTATGCTGTAAATTATGAAACCTGCAGAAATATTCATTCAATATTCTGTTAATATGGTAAAATAGAAGTCTCATGGATGATTCTTGCGATTGAATTCCATTTGAATTCTGGATTATTGCTCTCCCTTTGCAATAGCGTCAACTCGAATTAGCTGCTTTCTCAGTCTCCGTAAATAAGTGGGCTTCCCAATATATTTCACCCCTTTTCCATTAACTCCGGAACAGCTCCCTTGGCAGAGTATTCCCCGGCTTATCATGCACCTTCTAATTGATGGGCAGAGACAACCAGATCATATTCAGTGCGCGCACAAATACACGTCTATTTTGGCCCAAGTTTTGCGTAGGGTGTCCGGCAGACAAATGACACTGCGCGCGTCATATTATATCATACTTTCCCCAAGAACAGATTTTTGTTCCCAGTAGAGATATGGACAAATGTATCGCTTTTTGGTACACTGATACCTAATTAGAAATTGAGGTACTAATTACTCCCTAAAAACGATAATTTAAGCGAATTTCAAAGCCCTGACTTACAATGCTATTGTCAATTATTCAATGTCTCGACTGCAGTCTATTTATGCCCATTAAAAGAGATTGAAACTAGCTCCTAATCAATTAATTCATTTCAGTATACTATACTGTGGTTGGTTTGAAAACTCGAGAAAATTTTACCATTTAAAACTACACTACCTCGGTCCAATAAATCGTAGGTAATAATGAATTCAGGGTGTACATTTTGCGCATACAACTAGAGTCGTTTCCAATTATGGGAAATGTTTGAGAGACAACGCGAAAATCAATGGTACACGCTGTCATAGTAGAATGTTGTGTTGTTGAAGGACAGGGCGTGAACTCCATCTCTAACGCTCTTCAGTCCACGTGGGAATGAGAGATGTGAGATGAAATTACCTACCCACTCCTCTTCCTCCTCCTCCTCCTCCTCCCAAAATGGGCGTCATCGCGGCTTTTTACCGGGTGAGACGTGGGAGAAGGAGAATAGTAGCAGTAGTTGTAGTTGGCATCCACGCCCGGAATTTCGTTGCTTGGCTGGAGAAATTCGTATGACACCAGTAGAAGAGTAGTAGGATGCAAGAGCGTACAGATAATGGTTACGTGTCGGGGAATGCTATCGACAAACAGAAATCACTATTTCGGCACAATTATGGTGATTATTAGAATTTAAACAATATACTTAATACGATGTGAATGTCATCTAGAACTCTCATGTAGTAGTAAAGTCGCACAGATAATAGCTTATATTTAGTGAATATTTCGGGCAAAACTTCGCATTTTATGCATTCTATCGTATTTCTCACAGATTTCTCTTCAGTCCATCTGAAAGCATAAAACCGTAAGTTTAAAATACTGTCATCATTGCAGTAGAATTTTCATTCTCTTAATGAATCTTTACATTAAATATAATTTACTCTGGTGGATGACGATTTCTCTTTTCCTCTAAATCATTTCTCTTTAATTTCCCTCCATTTAAATTTAGCTACTTAGCCCAAATGTTAACTCGCTAATTAACCTCAAAGCATTGCTAAGTATAGTCAATTGAGAGGATAACTTGAGGTAAAATAATTAATTGAATTAATTAGATTGGAAATGAACACAGCGAAGCAAGTGAGTTAACTGAGAAGAGAAATTCATTAGAGATTCTAGTGGTGATAAAATTTCAAGAGACCACCAAGGTTGATTTGAGTTGAGAGTGGAGCAGAGTCAAGTTGGGTTGGTCTTCTACTACTAACGAATTAACTTTGCCAAACCAAGCGAATATTTTGCTTCATATGGGAGTGATTCACGCCAGTTTCGGTTCAGCACATTTTTGACCCACTAATCACGCTGATAGAAGAGATAGCTTTGGATTTATCTCAATATAGGTGTAGAAGAGACGTTGTGCAAAAATCATTGTTTACAGCATAGTGTGTACAAACTTGTTTATCCAATAAGCCAATAGTATTTTATCGATTACTAATTTACTAAAATTAATACTCTCAAACTTGATAGAGGTCAATTGATCAGTAATAAACTGTATGATAAATGAACAAATTGTTTCTTAATTCTCTAATTTATGGAATTTTTCGTCGTACTTTTGAGTATTGCAGTTTCAAGACAAACTTACAATCCTAATCATGATAATAAATCTAAGTACAATTTGTGTTAATGTCCTTTACCTGCGAAATTTCAATAATTCCATCATATTGGGAGATTTTATTTTTCTCCAACGACATGATTTTATTATGCAATTTGCAATGTAATGCGCAAGAAAATCACGAAAAGGCTAAACACGATGTCTTAACAAGTCTGTTTAGTGGCGGGTGAAAAGTTATACAATGTTCCATTGGTAAATATGTGAATATACTTTCCTCTAAACACACACACTTTTCACAGGAGTCTAACGTTGAAAAAAAGCAACTTACTCAGGAACCCTGGGACCTGAATATCAAATGTTCGGAAAAATTGTCCTTCGAAGAGGAGCGTTAAAGAGTATTGATAATCATTTACTTTCCTTCTTAAAATAAGCGCCATTAAAATCAGCAAGAACTAATTTTTTTCCATTTAAAACAATAGAATATAATTTGCATGCAAAATAGACTAGATATTTATCAGTTCTTGTGGGGAATGTTCATAAAATATTACTATTTTTGCTTCCAAACAAAAATAAATTTTCCCATCCGTTAAAGACTAGAGTGAAGGAAAGCAAAACGCTCTAATTAGAGCCTGCATCGACTCTTCTTGGAGCAGAGTTTAAAAATATTCACCGAATTTTCACCGCTTGGAAGAAGACCAGTTATTTTGAATTAAATTCTTTGACTTTGAAGATGCTCGTACTTAGTGTCTTCCGATTATACAATCTTCTGGTAGGGATTACCAGACTCGAATTTTCGAAGGTTCTAAATGGAAATAAATTAATCGCGTTGACCGGAAAGTGTGAGTCAGTGTTGCTGAGTACTTGATTGAAGTTTTGATTGGAGTATTTCAGATCGTATGTAGGATTCCAGTTAGAAGTATTTAAGCAAGACGAATACCTTTGAGCAGTGATTTGCTGCGACTAAATTGTGAGAGAAACTTCAAAAATCTTTATATATTTATATTTATTTAAAATATTTATATTTATTATAATCTAAAATATCATATCAACTATGAATTCAGGATTGAAGATAATACTAGCAGCATCTTTTTGAAGTAGAAGTACAGTCTCGCGGAAGCTCTTAACAACTATGGACTAGCCTTAGTTCCACATATTTGTAGGTATAATTCATTCATATCTTGGTATTCCATGAACTGGATCCATAAATCAATACACCTCTAGTCATATTCTCCAGTGATGAATGACACTTCCGAATGAGGGCAGACGTGGTCTATCCAAGAATATAACTTTATTTAAATTTTAGCTGTTTTGAGTCGTCTATAATTTTGCGAATGCTAAGGCTAACTGCTTAGCGTAACCCTGTTCCAAGTATAGGAAGATGACTAGTAGTCTTAAGAGTGAACTCGGCATAAAATAAAATTCCCAGCCTCTCGTGTTTAGGTGACATTCGCTTGTAACTTCAGATCCTCAACCATGCTTGAAAAGAAATATATAAGTTCAAACACAACAAAGAAGTTGCCTCCCCTGTGCATTGAATTTGATTCAAAATTTTATCTTTTAAACATTATGATAGATGATGCGCGACGTGTGAGAAGATAAATATAATATTACCGAGTCTAATAGATTCACCTTGAATGGAAGCAGCATGTGGAGCTCTGATGAGCTAAGAAAAAAACTGTGCTATACATTAAATCTCCGAGTTGTAGAATATCCTGTAAGATTATTTACCACTCCAATCATGCGAAAAAATCAGTGAAGCGAAACCTCTCGCTATAGTTGTACAGGTCAATTAGCATTGAACATCGAAGGAAAGCAGTTAAATTGCACACTATTGGACAAATCGGGAAAATTGAATTTTGGAAAATGAACTCTTCGTCCAGTAAATATTGAACAACTCGAGCTAAAGAAATGAGAGAAATAAGACTGCTCCTCCTGTGCCTTCATAGCCCTCCTTCCCTTTATCGTTTGTTTGATCAACTCTTATTAGTTGTTAGTCGCCTTCCACAATTAAAAATCGTAAATTGTCTGTGTTGTTTTGCGGGAGTAATGATGAACCTATTCTTTCACAATGAGCCTAACTGAGGTGGCATTTTAGCTCCAGCGTATGGTGGAGGGACGATGTGATAATACGATAGGATTGGAAACCTCACCCAAATCATTGCTTGAGGGAAGTATATGCAGGACTTTTAACTTTTTAACACCCAGATATGCTAATGATATTGGTTCGAAAAGGTAAAACCAAATGGCATGTAAGGAATTAAATAAAACGCCTTTTTTCTATTTAGAAACACGAGGTGACAGGGTAAGAACATACAGAAAGTACGAAATGCGACAGATGGTTTTTGAGTATAGAGATTTGGGGACATTTGAGTCATGTTCTCACATGTACTTACGCAGTCTTAGACTATTTCAACTCTTTAACCAATTCTGGCCATTTCAGGGTCATCGGATTTACAGTTCACAGGATTGGGGTAGAATGAGGTTTTATTAGAGTTGATTGCCTGTTCATCGACGCCTCAGCCCAGGAAAAGAATTATAAAGTGCTTTAAAGAGTGTTCGAGCGTTATACCGTAGTCTCTGCTATTGAGAAATTCATGCCTGAACACCTCTGGGAGCCATTGCACATTCCGATCCTTTGATAAACACAAGGGGAACTTTAGCTTTTACGGACTCACGTAGTACTTTAACATCACTTTCACATATTTCAGGAGCTGCATCTACATCAGGCTGACTCCAACTTTGTTGACGTTAATCGTTGAGCATATTCCAAAACTGCATATGGCGTCAAACCTTTACTGCCTGATTTGCCCCCTTTTAAGTGAAATCGAATCCACCTTTTCTGAAGAAGAATTTTTTGTCTCTTTGGATAATGCTGAGTATAAAATCTTACGATTAGTGCATGATGTGTTCAAGCCACAAAATAATTTTTTTAGGAATACAATGGTTTTGGCTAATAAAATTGGAATTTGATTTCAAAGTCATGTGTAGCCTTAAATAGCACGTAAGTATCCGCTTGAATTGTATTTCTGAATTAAAAAGATTAGTTTAATGTTTAATTCAATAAATGTCTAATTCTTAATTTTTATTCAATAGAAATCGGCGAAGCGAGCTGAAGACGACGCCACAGTGAAATTCGATTGTCTAATGCAGACTATAGAGGCGAAGAAATCAGAGCTTATTTCAGCCATAAAAGAGGAGAGAGATAGGAAAATCAACGCATTGAAGGAGCAGATCCATCAGTGTACTTCCAAGCTGACACGGTCGACGGGCCTCATTCAGTTCTGCATTGAGATGCTCAAGGAGAACGATGCCCTTTCCTTCCTTCTTGTGAGTCCACAAAATTTGCTTATACTTCATGATCGAGTTTTAAAAGAAGTTGTTTAGCCTAAAATCACATATCAAGGGCAATGCATATGAAGTTACGTGAAGAACTAAGTGAAAACTCGTCTTGTTAAGATTGCATCTAAGCATCTTGTGTCATTTCCAATTGTTTAGGCAGATGAACGACACAGGCTTGATGAGAAAGGGAGGTTTATCACTGTGAGATAGAATACCACAGTATTCACTTCGAAATTTTAAAAGGAACATGTGTTCTATATTCTCTTTGAGTAGATTAAGCATTTGCTAATGTTGTTTGTCGAATTAGTAAGCACAGCTGCATATTGCTAATAGGTATTATATGAAAATATTTGCACCCAATATCAAATTTCAAAAACATCAACAATATTCTGCTTTTGACGAGTCACCAACTTTTTACTCAATTATAATTCTATCACCAATGAAATTTATCAAAATTTAAATAAATTATCATCAGCAAACAAAAAGAACGTAACATTTTAAAAATAAAGTTTAAAATTAATACCGGTAAGCGTTTTTTAAGAAGCCATGTATTAAATAATAATCTGCTCTAAACTCAAGCCAAATTCCATATATCCTTGAGGCAAGATTTATATGAGTCGTTGTTAATTTTCTTGCATTCAACACGAATTTCTCCAAATGGTTAAATCGTTGCCAATTTAGTGCTTCTCTCTTAGCGCGTCACTAAGCGCCTTATTTGACCTAATCCCTTCCCAAATGGGGAGCAAAAATTGGAACTGAATTTCAGTGCTTATTTGCCCTCGGTAACAAGTTGAAAGCTGCAGTCCACAAACAAAACAGTCGACATAAATTGTTCAGATAATTCTCCTACATCTGGGTGTTAGTTTGATAAGAAAAAGTTATTGTCTGGCATTTCAAAATTTCAAATGTCAACACCGATGTAGTTCTTAGTTGTACACTTGGGATGATATTTGAGTTAGTCTGGGGATATTTTGCCGGCCAAGTAGTAAACTGGTTTAGAACACGTGTGAAAACTTTTAAATTCTTTGCTTATTCAATGCGTGGGATCCAATCGACTCATGAACCTATAAATGTCATTCTGATATTCAGAGTCTATAGTGATCCTCCTTGGTTCAAATTAACCAGGGCTTTTCATAAAATTTCATATTCGACAAAGAAACGGCGCAAATAAGTAAGACAATTCTCCAAAGTTTATAAAATTTCAATTAATTGAACTGGATAGTTTCTGAGATTTAAACAAATTTGTGGAAGTGGTCAGTGAAATAGGCCTAGATTTTGTGGCCTTTCAGCGGCATGTCAGTTTGGCTTAAAGAGATTACCATCATGAAAGTTATAAATATTATAGACATAATAATCTAAATTGGAGCTAGATTTTAACATCCATGTATCCTATTTTATGTCCTACAACTATGAATTAACCGAAAAAATTACTTGTTTCCCCAGATTGTAAATGATAGTTTGATATAGCAAATCTATCCATTTAACTGTGTTTATTTCCCTGGAATGAATTCAAGATTCTTATCGTTCCTAATTATTTGCAAGAACATCGTTTTGTTAGGAAAGGATTCCTTCCAAAGAAGATGTTTCTCATATTAAAAAAAACACATTTTTTCCATTCATAGTGTTGCAGATTTTGAGAGTCAATAAGAAATTGCTAACTGTTTGTAACAGGATAATAAAAAATATGAAATTAGACAAAAATGGTTCAGAAGTAGCTTTAGCGCCAAGGATCATGCGTTCATGTCTGTCAAATATAAGTTGTTCACTTAGAAAAAAAATGTTCTATTATATAACACATTGTAAAACAACTGCATTATTTTAAGCAGTTCCATGTAAAATAATACAGATTTTCCAAGATTTCCGATAACAAAGGGACAATTGAATACATCTCTCTAAATTGTACCCAAAATGAGACATGAATGTCAGAAATTATTTGCGAATCAATCATTTATCTGACTCACCTCAACCCAACCTCATTTATGTCTAACAGGTATCACAGTCCCTGATACACCGTGCACTCCACACAGAACAGTCCTTCCTGCATGCTATCGAAACCCCTCCTGCTGTAATCCAGTATCGACCGCGGGTGCAAGCGTCAGGAACTTCCAGCCAATCCCAACCATCAACACCAGCACATTGGGTGAAAGGACGATCCTCAACATTTGCCCACTCAAGTTTCGTCTCCTTAATGCAGTTGGATGCCATTCATAATGTGATCAGTGATCTCTCTTTGCACGAAGGACTTGGTGCGTTATTGAATACAGATTCCTTTTTATTTCATTTCCTTCATAAAATCTCCAAGAAAATTTTATTACTTTCTGAGCCGGAGAGCTGAAGCTAATCAAGCTGTAACGCAAGTTAAGTTTATGGAGGGAAGGCGGGATTAGGAAATGAGTTGAAATCCTACAAGTCTCACGCAATCACCAGGAAGGGGATTTTTCTATGCTCAATAACGGTCTGTCGATCCGTGTCCGACTCCATTCCAAGTTGACTTTATTTTCATATCTTTCCTTGAATAATTGAATGATTATAACTTCTATGATATCGAAGGATTTCTCCCGCCATTCAGTATTTAATCAAATACGCCTTCTACTCTACATCAACTATATTTGGACGTTTCATTACGGAAAATATCACATATCTGATCTTCTCTCATTTCCCACTATATTAGTAAACGATTTTCTTTAACGAGATCAGTTTTAGCACGCATTATTCCTAATAGACACTGAACGAAAACGAGTGATTATGCTCAGAAGTTGTTATAATTGTATTAAGTTCTCAATATTGGTGGCAGTTGGTTGAAAAGCTCAAATTTATAAAAACCTTGAAATCGTCAAATCGATCTGCTGGAAAGTCGAAAACTTCTAAAGACCTATGAATGAAAATTAATTTCCTTAAAAATTTTAACTAGAATTCGGATTTGAATGAATAATGGGATTTGTATGCTGCATTTACTAACTGGAGAGGTCACAAATTATAATAATGGGTTCAGAATTCTGCGCCTTCATAAAAGATGTTTCTTTCATTATAATTTCAGCTTTGATTGAGCAGATTTAGAGGACTCATGGTAAATTTAACTATGGCTTTTGGGGGACTTTTGCAAATTCGTTCCATAAAAATATTTTACTTCTTCGATTTGAGATTGGTCTCTGTCTCTCGTGCAATTTGACCAAAATTTAGTATCCACTGGGTTGCGACTATTGTGACAACAGGAATAAGTGAAAAAAACACCGACTACTGTTATGGCGATTAATTAACGCGCAAGCTAACTAACCACTGTAACCCACTAAATGAGTGAAATAATCAGCTGAGGTGTTTAAGACTAGCAAAGTCATAAAGATGTGGTATTTGTGTTTCCCGTAATCGCGGTTCAAAAATTTCACACCTTCCTCTCCTCAGTGGGCTCAGGTGTTATTACTCACTGTAATCTATTTAAGAAAATCCTTTCATTACAGATGGGAGGAGTTTTGGTAGTTATCATTAACCCTTTAGCTGACTTCGGGCTTCACAGAGAGGAACATCAAAGTGAGAAAATATCGAGGTAAGGAGGGGGAAAAAATGAGCGATTCACAGATTTAAAAGAGACAGTCAAAAAGGTAGAGAAAAAAGCAAGGTGAGATGAGTACTGTGAAGCGGTGGAATATGACATACAGTTGGGTTCTGGTAATTTGAAGTCAGAAGTCAACTGGCGGTTAATAGACTTTTTG
>UZAE01001953.1:0-10877 GCA_900617975.1 Rodentolepis nana
ATACGGCAAAAAAGTTTATAAACCGGCTGTTGACTTCTGATTGCAAATTACCACCACCACACTGTATGTCATATTCGACTACTTACCTTTTCTGCCTCCCCCCCCCCCCCCGCCTACTCTCGTTTTTTTCACTTTGTTGTTCCTCCTCCCCTCTGTGAAGCCTGAAGTCAACTAAAGGGCTAATGATAACTATCAAAACTCCTGCCATTTGATATAAATAAATATTTATAAGTCAATTTGATGTCAGGTGTATAATAATTGCCGTGAGCCACTAAACATAGCCGTGATTCCAATGCATTTACAAAATGGTTATTTAAAAGTGTAGACAGCAAAGGACATGGATGCGATTTTTGGACCGAAAATCACACAACAGGTCTTTATTTTTATGGTATTAGAGCATGTCACGAAAATATTTCTGATCGATTAATATGGAAAGAGCATTGGTGTGTAGACTCACTAATTTGCCACAACCTATCGATCTTATCATTCACTTTTCTTCAAAAGTGGTCCTCAATGAAACATTAGCGACCCTTTTACGAAGCTATTCAAATCATAACATAGCACAACGCCCCTTAGTACTTTTGATTAATTTACAATGTTAAAGACCTCTTAATGATGAATTATCTTTACTATTCTTCGTCCTTTCAATCTTTTAACTTGTAGAATGAATGAAAAAAACATTACGCGAGTGCGCACACCTTTTATAGCCCCATAAATAACATTAGCATATCATTAAACGATAAGTCTTTTCTCTCTACTTCGTTACATCACATACTATCACAGTTTTTGTAGCATAAATCAGATTTTTAAAAGTCTTCTTCGCAAACAATTTAACATTTTTTAAACACCACCCATTCTGAGAAGATTGTAGACCGTAAATTGAAACGTGTCTTTTGATAACATATAAATAATATAAAAATAATTTATCAGACATAACTACCTTGTCACTTGTGCCAAAAGTCTATCTACGTGTACTTACTGTTAGTTTAAGACGAGAATATATATATATATATATATATATATATATAGCTGTATACTTTTGAGTATGTTAATTAGTTACCTGAAGATCTTTCCAGTGATTAGCCATTTTCAGTCGACGCAGTCGTTAACCTTGTGCTTATTTTTCAATTTCAGGTTTGCCCACTATCCAGTCAGCTCACGGGTTCAGTTGTGGGCAAATGGCAAGAACATCCACTTGTTAAGTTCGAACAAGACGGTGTTAACTATTCCATTTCTACGGATGATCCTACTGTTACTGGACAGTGGTTGCAAGCTGAAAAACGCATGTTGGCCATGAACCGCCTATTAGATGCAGACCAATTTCATAATGCAAACATTCGTGCTGCAAAAGCCTGCTTCTTGGACGATGACGCCAAAAAGATGCTCATTCAACACCTAGAAGAAATCAATAATAATTCCTAAGTGCCTTTTTGAGCACTGATGTTAGAAATTACGTAAAGCTATTTGTTGCTTGATTGATTCAAAATTTTTCATTGAATAATGTCAATAATAATAATAATAATAATTAATATATCGCCTCATTTAAATCGACATTATTTAATAAGGACTAAATTTAAAGCGCTCAAAATAGAAGATGGGATGAGATTTTTTAATTACTTTAGGAGACAAGGGTTTCCAACCCATTATCAAGACGAGTACCTCGATGATTGGTATGAAACTTCTGAGAGTGTCTTCTTTCATGGCGCCCATACTAATACGTTTATCAACTTAGTCCAGGAGTGAATTTAATTTAACTAGTATTTCAAGTTTCAGAAAGGGACAGGAATAGGTTGAGTTAGAATTAAAAAGTACATGTAGTAAATAATGAAGAAATATTCTTGAGGGTTCATGAGAGAAAGAGTTACTTCTGGACTGCCATCTACATTCATATCAAATTCCCAAAGACCATCGAAATAGGTGTTTACAATGGAATTGATAAACTGAAGACGATGCTGGTGTGGAATTCAATTTCTGATCCGAATTAATGACTGCGACTCGTCATCCATTTAATTGGATGCTCATCGAATGGCATCTGCCTCGTGACTCCACACTTAACAGCAGGAAATTTTGACCCCCAAAATTAACGGAGCCTAATCTTTATCAAGGAATTAAGACCTTATTAGTGAGCGCGTTCACAAAGATTGACTTTGGTTGAGCGAATTCTCCCGAATTGCTCTTAAGAGAAACTCGACTTCTGTCATCATCAAAGACAAACAGAATGTTTGGTCATCCATTCCAATGGATGAAAATCGATTTCGTGACGTAGGATTAAATAGATATGTGGATTTACTCAATATAGAACTGATTTCATTTCCAACTCCCCAACTGATATGATTTCTCCTTACTTTATTTAATTTAAACTTACATTTGTAGACAATTTCTGGCAAAAATTTCATTTTAAAATTGTAGCATCTATCCAATTGTTACAAATACATCTAGACAAGGTGAATGAGTGCCAATGCAAATGAAAGTTAATAAATTAAGAAACTCTCCGAGCACTGTGGCAGTTGTAAGACGGGAAATAAGTAGGGATCGCTAGTAGACACGAATTAAATTACACTTATATGATTCCCCTGTTGAGATTAAGATTCTTCCTCCAATAGTATAAATCCGGTCTATCACTCGCATTCTCCATTGAGACCCAAAAACTCTGGAGTCAATTTGATGATCTTCTGTTGAAACATTTGATATCATTTGCCAAACGGTGTTCTGAATGGCCTTTCCGAATTTTACAAAATACGACGGTATAAAGAGCTGCACCTATCCTTATAAACTCTCCAGCCCCTGATCATAGAACAGCTTCATTCAATCCGTGAGCATGATTAAGGATTTCCCCACATTAAATGATCTTTTTTTGAGGAAACAGCCTAGAGTCTGAAGAAAGTAAAATAGATAACACGAATTCGAGACCTGTCATTTTTTAGTAATAAGATTTTTCAGTTTGAGATGGTGCACAAGAATCGGTTTTAAATAGCACCATTCCACGCATTCGGTTTATTTGTTAAAAGTAATTGTAATCATTATTACAATTAGGGTGTAAGTTAAAGTGCGCATGCCCTTTTATTTGGTGAAACAAATGAGCGTGAAGGAATCGAATTTTTATGGTTCTCTTCGTAGATTAATCTAGAAATTGAGCTGGTGCACTATATCTTCAATTACCATTCTTCCTTTTCTATACTTAATCATGAAATTAGCTACCCTACTTACAAAGTTGTGAGTACATAGAACGTACAATGTGAAGAGTGTTTATTGCATATGTTCTGATAGCTATTAACGTTCTTAGTCATTTAATACAATCAGTGTTACTCTATGTTGCATAAAATCGATCGCTGATTGGCTTCAAGGTGTCTGTAAGCACAGGGCACCTTCAAGAAGGTTCTAAAGCACAGGAAACTCCTTTGGTCACAATCGATATCACTATGCGTTCCACAGCTACATTAATGACTAACCAGGTAGCCAGTCGATCTCTTTTTCACAATTTTCACACAAACAGCATTAAGTTTCCACAACGAATTTTCTTCCTTTCTCTTACAAACAGCAAAAGTAAGAGGCACTACGTACGAAGGACCCAGAACCTCAGAGAACGGAACTTTGCAAGATCACGTTTTGCTATATTGAGTCACAGTCATACCCGACAGGAATCTTAATCAATGTTGTATATCTGACTAATCTGTTCGGATTGAAATTCCCCTGTGATAAGTAAACCGTGTTTCTAAAAGACGTGGTATTAATCAATCTAATTTTCTCACAACCGATTATCGATATGCGGGCTGACAAAACCGAAACGATCCTGCCCTAAACCTTTCGTAAGATTAATCTCTAGATAGATGCAAACAACTTGATTCACATATACTTAAGAATATTACTACAGGTGCCATTAATAACCCTCTAATTTGACTAGGATTGAAAAAGGCAGTTTAACATCAACCGACATACATCACGTTTATTCAAAAAGGAAAACCAATGACCTTTATACATAAAAAGGACACAATCAAAAAGTACTCGACGCAGCAGCAAAATTAGCAGCAGTTTGGAGGAAGTTCTCATTGCCTCTATCAGTTTCAAACCACTGTTGAAACATGGAGAGAAAACGAGTAGAGGTGACTTCACATAAGGAGATCCAGAGCATAGTGATGAGCCAACCAGGAATGTAGTGGATACAGGTCACTAACCAACCGACAAAGGCATAGGTTTCTTTGAGGACAGCTAATTGGTCATTGGTAAGGCGATCAGTTGGAGTTCGGGAGAAGAGCCAGGCTAAGAGGATACCGTGGAGAATGTAGCGAATTACTTGAGCCACGAGACTGCTTACAAGCTGAAATGTAGATAATTTAAAACAGTTGGGAGTACAGATAACAAAACAGAAAACAATAGTGATTGACCAGGATTCTTTAGTACTTGCGAGCATTAGTACAGTGCAAAAATATCAATACCACAATAATAATTCGTGGAGAGGAAACAACCTGGAGTTATCAAAAAGGATAACTTAGAATTGCCTATACCTATGTGTAGACTTGGTTATTAGGCAATTTAGAACCGTTGAAGTAACTAGCACTACGTTTCTTTCACAAATATGGATATGCTTTGTCTTAGTATTTTATAGT
The DNA here is from genome assembly GCA_900617975.1 of Rodentolepis nana. Taxonomy (NCBI): domain Eukaryota; kingdom Metazoa; phylum Platyhelminthes; class Cestoda; order Cyclophyllidea; family Hymenolepididae; genus Rodentolepis; species Rodentolepis nana. The sequence continues at coordinate 4,605 of UZAE01001953.1, forward strand.
ATGATATGCTTTCAAATTTAAAATTCAATGAAGTGTGCAATGAATAAAATGTAAAACTAACATAAGGAGCAGTATAGAAGTCACGATTAGAATATAGAATAAACCATGCAGCCAGACGTCATAGGATCTACTCTTCGGTTCAAAACTAGTTATGTAGGTGGCTAAAACCATGGCTGACTTCATTCAGCAATTATTTAGTAAAGACAAATAGGAATGTTGAATTGGTCTACTCTTAAATAAAAATAAATTCATAAGCTATGGGATGGAAAAGGGAATTTTAGCATCCTCGACAACCTCAAAAATTTTAATAAACCAATGGAAAACCAATAAGATCATTTCATTTGAAGCAACTAATATTTCAAAAGGGATTAGAGAGCAGTAGACATCAGGTCCTCATCTATATGCGTCGAATATGTTGGAACTGGCAAAATGAAGTAATGAAAGCATACCAATACAGGTTTCGAGAACGGTAAGTTCAACGTAAAGAGGGAGGAAACAAACAAAGGATTCAAAAGTTCAAAATGGAAACATTTTAAGTAGAAAAGCGAATAACCAAAGCAAATTTTAACATGATGTCTTAATAGTAACATTATAGTCGGCAAACCAGAGAAATGAACAAATAGTGATCTCGATCATGAAAGGCAGATACCAAAACTTCAAAAGCGTTTTAGTTCCATTTCGCATTTTAAAACCAATAAATCTACGCAATTATTACTGATCAAAATGTTAAGTACCTTTTTCAAAATGACTTAGGGTGCTGTTTTGGCTAAAAGATTAATTCAAAAAAACTTACCGTAATTCCAAGCTGACTACGATCAGTCTCATTCTGGTCTCTTACGAGGGAATTGACTTTTCTTTGAAGTTTTGAATATGCGGCAAAATTATCCACCATATTGAGTTTGCTCATTTTGGACCGCAATTCAAGAAGTTCTGAATCACGCCGTTTGGAAGCTGCGCGACTAGCGCGACAGGAGGGAAGGACGTATTGAACAACTTTAGGGAGCGCAAGAGGGAGAAGAATACCAAAAAGACGAGCAAAGAAAATGCTGCCCAAACAAAGAGAGAGAAAATTAAGCCACGAAAAGTAGATATCAGATTCAGTTTTCTCGGGTATTTCCGGTTGCATTAGGTCCATTATAGAAGTCGTTGTATACCTATCAGAAAATTTGCAATAAAAAGGACAAAGTGTAGACAAAACACGAAAAGAGATGACACAAACCTCGTTTTCTAAAGCTCTGGTTAACAGTTGGGTTTCCGATATTCTGCCAATTAGAAATCTAACTTTTGAGAGACGAGTTTGGAAGCTCTTAGTAATTAAATTATAGAGTTTGGCGCTCTGTTTTCGATAATCAGAAAAGAGATCCTTGGTGGCTTCGTCTTGGACGTCGGGAGCGGTTTCTTCAGCAGGCAAAGAATTAATCAAAATTTCAATTTTCTTTGCACAATCTGCTATGCTAATGGCGTACTTGAGAGCATAATCTATGCAATTTTTTTATTAAGACGACTCCAAAAACAATACCTTCACCAGTTTGGCCTTGTAACAGTGACTGCAATTCCGGATTGGAAGCCCACTCCTTTTCTCGACGACCCTTATGATTAAGATCAGAGAAGAAACTGGGCTGAGCAAGCTGTTGAATGACTCCTATGGCGTTATAGAGATTTTCTGCTTGTAGATTTATAATGTCTTGCAACTCAGTCAAACGATCAGCCATGCGTGGCCCAATACCAACTATAACGCTTAAGTACTACTGATCTAAAAATGCTCAAAATAAAAGCAAATTTATTCACTATAATTTTATATAAAACTTTATTATAATTTATATTCCTTCTAGATTTGTAAATTAGTCGTTGTGTTAAAAATGAATTATTCCGTAATAATAATAATAATTTAATTTTTTACGTAGCTTTTTATCTATCTTTAAAGCCATATAAGAGCATGTATTTTTTAAAATTCTATATTTGAGCAAGAGAAATGTGCCGATTATAATTTCATATTCGAAACCTGTCTTTATTGCCGGGGCCATTCAAAATCTCCGATTTCGGGATGAAGCGTGTGTGTCTGTTTTTTTAATTCTATTTATTTATTTTTTATGACCATTTCTAAAATGACGTTATAGCATCTCAACCGATGTTGGATTATAATTCTCTATCCATTGGTACGCTTCAGGAGAAGCGTGATGCATACTTGAGTTTAAAGTCCCAGTATGTGAGTTTTAACTTTATAATTTCGTGCATATTTCAATCGATATTTACTGTTATTATTTGTTTCAAGGGCTAGTTTACTTCCAGACGGTGGTAAAAAACTCGATGATGCCATCGAGCGTATCAATTCCATTATCGACTGCAGGAAATCTCTACATTCACCTGAACCTCAACGAACTCCAGTTTTTAGGACACTTCGAGAAAAAACATATTCAACTATTACTGTTTCATCAATAAATGAAGAAACTAGTTGCTCTGAAGACGAAGAGCTAGATGACATTACTCTTGGCCTCGGTTCAATTGAACTAAATTGTGTGAGCTTTGAAGAGAGAAGTGAAGAAGACCTTTCCACCTTTCCAGATGACCCTCTTACACCTGAAGAAATTGACACATATCTTTTCCTGTGTAATATTCCATCTATTCGACGCTCCAATATGGCACAATGTCATCCGTTCATTTTATATCTCGGTTTTATTTCTGCGAATTCTATTTGTCTTCGAGTTATTGATTGCTTGTTAGTTTCCCAATTTTGAGCCTTTGTGCAATCTAATGTCACTTCATTTTTTAGAGAAACTAAAAATATTTTTTCTAAGTATGGTACTCCATCAGCCTGGCATTTGACATCCGACTCACCTGCAAATGTAGAAACTAAAATGACCCACAAACCAGTCATCTCTCATCCAGGGTCTGCAATATATGAACTCTGGGGTTTCGTTCGCAATGCCATGTGTGGCAGCAAAAGCTGGCCTTTGTTCCTCTTTGAATCCAATAAGAGTTCAAGGTATTTCAAGATGCTATATTGCAGCTCCAGTGTTCAACATCATTTCGGTTCAAAGAATCTACCTAGGAATATTCGATTTGCCGTATATGAACCTCCTATGTAAGTCTTTGTTTTGAATTTTTTATTCTCAGCCTGTTTGTTCGAGGCGACTCATGCCATTTTAGGAAATTATATTGAAAGATATTTATCACTAAGCTATTATTTTTAAAATGGTCGAGTTGTGTTGAGTATCCTATAAAGTATGATATTCAGAGTGTTTCGTTTTCATATGCTGTTTGGTTTAATCTTGAATTACAAGTGGGTTTTCTTAAATGCGCACCTTCATTTAATGTTCTTTTTGTTTATGAATCTCGTTCAGACTTTATGTATGGTTGTTAATCAGAATGAACTGTCATTTGATTTACTGAACTCTTTCTATAGGAGTGTTTTCAAGATAACTTAGCTAATATCACGATATCACTTCAATTTTTAGCTAATTTGTTAGATTTATAGATGCGAATAGCACTTTGAATCGTATTTTCACCAATTTCTGATATTCGTTCTCCGACTGCATTGTTTGATTTTATTCTAAATCGCTTCGTTAAAGTATATTCTGTGTATTCATATTATAATATGCATTTTGCACGTTTTACAGAAGTGAGGAATTTTCACAAGAGGAAAATATTTCACCTGGAGATTTACTTGCATTGGACGATCGTCTGACTGGGCTTGCTGAATCATGCACTAGTGAAACCATGACTTTGAGCAAGATGAAGCTAAAATCATTTTCCTGGCTAGAGGTAGGTTTGCTCTCTCAACAGTATTCCTTTTTTTCTCGTATGTGTTCGATTATTTTATTATAGTCCCCTGTCAATTACCGCGCTCTGCTCAACATCGCGAAGGTTCCTGATATTGATACCGTGACCAAACGCTCGGATTACCTTTCTGCAATCAAAATCAGCAATTGTGATAAGCTCTACGAGCCTCAAGCAACTTCAGCTCCAATTCTAAACTCCATCGATGACACCCTCCTTCGTCAACTAGCTCTTGCTGGTTTCATACCTAGGACTCTCGCTCTTTTAGCCGCTAAGGGTGGCTGGCGTTGCTTCGCTGGTATTCTCTCGGGTTTGGGAATTTCAAAAGATTCCTCTGAACCCCTTGCTGAGCTCTATCGCTGTTTCATGAAAATTAACCGGTGAGTCCGAGATATGTTTGCCACTGAAATCTATATAAGTAAAGGCTTATTTTTCGTTTCCTTTCAGTGGAATGGCAATAAATACAGATCTGTACAAAGAGGGTGCTAAAAAGGCCTCAGTCAAAAATCTCTTTAATGAATCTGGACGTAAAACAAAGACCCTGCTAGAGCCTCTACCTATTCAGCCTGAGCGACCAGAGGATAGAATAAAGATAACTTCACCACCACCCAGTGAAGAACTGTACAAGTTAGTGAACATAGTTAATTTATTATTGTCTTGTTTTCTTTTATATTTGTTAAAAAATTTTGTATGTATAGATACCGAGATGGTGCAGCTGTTGATTCAGATGACAAGTCAGATTCCGAGGCTGAAGAAGATTAGGCCTTAGCTTCGTTTATAATTTTGTAATTGTACACAAACAAATATATATGCTTGTATTTTATTTCTTTTTCTACGCAGAGTTCAAATTGGTATTAGTTAATCAGAATACTCTAGGTGGAATAGTATGCATACATATTTTAGACTTTATTGACAAGATTATAATTTTCGGCTTGTGTTTTTACTTGAGTGCCAACTGACCAAGTGACTACCCATCTTTATGCGTCTTTGTATCCATCTGTCTGCTTTTTTTCTTTTTCTACTGCGATGTATGCGCACTGTCACATTCCTATTTGTCCCAGTGGTGGTATATCTCTGTGCCTATTATATTATTGGACGGTTTCCCAACTATATGCATAAGTCTGAACTTCTTAATTGAAGGAAAACATGTTTGAATTACGGGTCCTTCTCCTTCTTGGGTGTCGGAGCAACTGGAAAAGCTGTGCAAATAACCCGACTTTTACCAGTGGCTACGCACTGTTTTATATTTGATAATAAAACATCAACAACGTGGTTAGTTATTGCGTTACCTAAGTAGATTGACTCCTCCTTAAGTGGCATTCTACGTTGGGGTTTTAAGGTCTTTTAGTTGGCAAAATCGTGTAGTAGATTTTTATCGTCTCAAGATGCTATTATTGCATAAATTCAAATTAGTGAATTGGGAAGGCCAAGGATGCAACAAATGACCCAAGAAAGATAACTTATCATTAGCTAAAAGCACTTTATAATACTGACTTTGGAATTGCTGTTGTGTTCGCGTTTAAGCTGACCTGCTTACTGTTCTCGGAATAAGTCTGTATCTTACTTTATAATATTTCTATTTCTGACTTCCGATTTCTCCCATCGTGTGTCCTTATTCAACCCTTTTCCCGTATCCGTTGTTTTACCTTTGAATGACCATAACAGATATGGTCTTGCTATAATAGCAGATGTACGTACTATTGAGTTATTACTCTTTTGTTCATATTTCTGCACCTAATCCGTAAAAGTACTAGGGAAGAAGTTTTATAATCAGACAATGAAAGAGCAGATTCCTGAGTGTGCAGTGCCAAATTTGTTCCATTTCAATTCCCTCGGTGGTGTCATGTTTGCTTCCTATTGTCTTGAATGCCTTTATTATCTCTGTTTTGTTACCGCGATTCAAGATTCGTTGATTCAAAACTATACTTTGATTGGTGGCGTTTGTCATTTAAAAGTACTGCTACAGCTCATGTCTAGACTTTGAGGTCAAAATGAGGTGCCACTTATAATGCTCATTTTCTGAGCATCAATATTACTTCATGTAAATCGGGGTGTACGATAGACTTACCTCCACGCGGTGCACCCTGGGCAACGTATATTCATGCGGCAAAAAATTCTATTAACTGGCAGTTGATTTCTCACTTCAAACTACCATCACCCCACTCTATGCCATATTCGACTACTTTCACAGTACTCACCTCACCTTTTTTCTACCTTTGTGTTTGTCTCTTAAATCTTTGAAACTCTCTTCTGTCCCCCCGCCCTCTCGATTTTTTTTCAATTTGATGTTCCCCTCTGTGAAGCCTGCAGTCAACTAAAGGGCTAATGATAACAATCAAGACGCCTGCCATTTGATATAAATAAATTTCATGTAAATCACTAATGCCATATAGCAAACGATAACAATAATTCAAACCAAAATGCATCGTTCATGGTTAACAACTTCAATCAGATTTTTTGCCAATTTCTTGATCAATTATATCAGAGAAGGTAAAT
>UZAE01001954.1:0-10875 GCA_900617975.1 Rodentolepis nana
GGAAGCAAATTAAGGAGTTGAAAGGATTGGAGAAAAGTTTCGCTGCAAGGTGTGTTAAAGACGGATTGTGTAAATGAAGCCGCCCTTTTTTTCATTTGATGAGAGTAAAAAATTTGAAAAAGGTATTATCCTACAGACACGCCGGTATAGATTTATGAGTCAACATGTGCAATTGACTGAGTGCTATAGTCTCCTGCATTTTGCCTGAGTCTCCAAAATAATGAAAGGTACCCACAATTTGCATGCATTTAATTTGTTCACTTAACATCCCATTGCTAATAAATTGTGGGAATTTGCAAATTTTAATGTTATCCGGTGAGTTTTTTTATTACATTGAGTTCTAAATCGACACTCATTAGGCTCAGATGGTTCGATCTTGGCAAATTTTAAGATAAAGCGCTTGGACACGTTTATGGCGTGTTTGATTAAAGTATAGCCATTGTTCACTCTACTCAAATTAGTGATAATGATTGAGCAAATGTTGAAGTCTGCTACACCACAATTTCGCAACTCAAAAATGGAAGGCATAATTATAAATAATACTATTTTTCTTAGGGTATATATATGTGAGTGTGTGTGTGTTTAATGTAATTAATTTATGGTAAGCTGCGTTTCGGCGAACACAACGCTAACTTGGGGGAACCAAGGAATCTGATGCGCTCAAGCATTCTGTAAGGGGAAGTGTGTTATTGATCCCGTAGCACCAAGTGCAGACGTAGTGGGAGTAATGCGCTCTCGTGAATGCAGAGACCTCTCAACTAATCAACAATCAGTAGTCACGCCATGGTCAAGAATGACTAACTCATTTTCATACACACAACCTAAATAAAGATACCCCATGTCTCACGGCTGTCTCCTCTATATCGTTGAGATAGGGTAGTTAATTACCTAGCTATCCCATAATAGAGTATTTAGTCATTAGAGACAACGGAGGATAAGTCAAGGATTACTCGTGTTTCAATCTACTAAGGGAATCTTATCGGCTGCATTTCTTTTGTAATATCAGTTTATCATTTCAGCTGCTTTATGCCTATAATCTGTGCATAAAAATTTACATTTATGCATCACAGTGAGCTTAACAAAGATATGTGGCTAATTATGAAATGTTGTATTGTGGGAAGGCTTCTACAATCTGCCAAGTTAAAATGCACTCCTAACCAATCGCCTCATTACGAATATTTAAAAATTGTGCCAATTATTATGTTTGAGCCAAGAATTCCTTCATAAATATATATCTTAGGGACTCAAACTAAACATGTCCTGGCCGTTATAAACAGATTTCTTACGCAATTCACTTCAAATCCTCACAAGGTGCACGTGCCATACTCCTCCATTCAAGATAGTCAATTAATTCTGTAGGATCATTTGACATTGAATAATCAGCTGTTAGCAAGGTAATAGCTCTAATATACACGAAGCAACTATATACACTGAAACATAATAAATTCCTGTTGTCAAAATTAACTAAAGATCAAATAACCTTTAAGCAGAATAAAATATCCCAATAAATGTTATATGGTACCAGTTTTAAACGAAGGTAATCTTTATTAATAATTATTTGAGATTTGCCCATATTGTTCCTCGAAAGAATTGACATTTCAAAAGTTTCATAACGACAAAACATTGATTAACAAATATAGTAATTAAGTACCAGCGGTTTCCTGCCAAAAAAGAATATTATTTTACTAGCTTGGCAGAAAGGTATAATTATTCTGTTTCTCATACTCAAGCATATTGTATACAAAATAAGTAGTTTAATTCATATTATATCCAATTATCTGAGATTCTTGAAATTGTAAAGGGTTTGGTTACAATATTACTATGACAAATAAACTTGCTCAAGAATCCATCTTGAGTGAACTGTAGTGATATGGAAGCAGGATTTCTGGCAACCAAAAATGACCGACTGCTAATTGAACCACAAATTTCGGAAACTGTAGTCAATCCGACTGTATGCGAGTTTTAACATAGGCTCCAAAACAAATATATTAATCATATCTAGACATCGTGACAGGACATAACAGATGACTAACGAAGATTTTTTTACATTTAAACCAGATTCACTTATTATAGGTTTGAAGGGAATTGGTTGATCTATTAACAGTGGTAACATGGTAATTTTCGTCCATGTGACTCAAACTTGAAGTACTACAATAAGTAGTTGCTATTTTCTATAGAATTTATAAATCGTTACTGAATAGAAAATACTCTGTTCTATTCTCCAAACACGTTTCGAATATCGAGGATATTCAAAAATATTGTAAGATAAGAATAGATTTCGATACTGCGATTTGAAGAAATAATAAAAGGCAGATAGGGCAATTGCAAAATGTTGATACAAAATGACAAAATGTAATTAATTAAACAAGGATAAAGAATCAATGAATCTTGCATTTATACAAAATAATTCAAATTAATTAACTTTTATTAACTTATTTATGTTTAAAATTCGCATTCTCCCTCAAGTTTAAATTTTTATGTTTCATTGATTAATTACGAAAAATAGCGTAAGAGAATAGAAGGTATTTTTACGTATTAACATGATCTCACAATTAATGTCTAAATTAATGAGGATAACACAAACTCATTGAGATGAAGCTGTCATATTTCTATTTCGAATTCAATTATATGCTTGTAAAGATAAAAAGAATAAAGATGAAACCAAGACCGTCATGTAATCTAATGAGGATGAAATATCACGCCCTATTCAAATTAAAAAAAAAGCTTTTTATGATCGATAATTAACATAATTTTCCACGAACCGTTCATAATGAAAATAATAGATGGATCTCACTATTTGCAATTATTTATCGATCAGGTTCCTCTGGGGTATAATTTTTAGATCCTTTTGGTATATATAGGTTTATTATATACCTAAAAGCTTAAAGCTGATTTTGAAAATTTTTTTATAGGATGAAATAAACATTTGATTTAACCCCTCAGTTCGATCTATAAATAAAGAAGTATATTTGATGTATTATATATATGAAACTAAATTATTTACACTTAAATAAACCTTAGCAATACGTTTTGAATGCACTAGTAATATTAGGCTTATCTGACGGAGGTTGCTATTATCTGAGTTATTGTACATTTGGGTCTGTTTTCTGAATGTGCGGCTTTTCTTCCATAACATTGCTAGATTTTCACTTTCCTTTGATATTTTGTTGTAACTTTATTTTAAGATTAGTATTAATGTTTTGCTCATGTATTAAAATAGAATCCTTCCTTTTTTGTACAGTTATGGATGAGGTCGGTGGTTGCCCATATTGTCATCGGACTTTCAGGGATAGCTCTGAACTTTGGGATCATATTAATAACTTAACTTGTGAAAGCGGGCCTTTACCTTCTCCCGCTGCACTAAACGATGTACCAAGTCTTCCACCAAGTCCTCCACCTCGTTCTTCCGATTCTACTATTTCGCAACCCGAAAAGAGAGCTGCAGACTACAATTTAGTACCTGAAAGAATGAGTGCCACTGTTCCCTCTAGTGAATTTCACAATGGAGACAATCTTTCTTTCGACATGAATGCGATAAGAACCAACTTGCCTTCTGTTTCGCGATTACCACAATCTGGAAGTCAGTCAACAAAACCTGTAACGAGTGAATTACTAAATAAAAATTTGTTTTCCAAAAAGGAGTTTCCTACGTTAGAATCAAAGGTATCATCAGAATTTTCTCAGCCGCCTAAATGGAAATGTACATTATGCGATGTCGAATTCGCACAGAAACAGGCTATGATAGCTCATGTTCGAAGTGCTGAGCACGAAGCCAGAATTTCATCAAACGCCACATCCGCAGGTGATTGTTCTCAGTCTCTCGCTCAACCTAAACCACCTATTCCCGTTATTCACACTAATGATGCCAACGCCACCAATATGGCCAACACTTGCAGTAAAGAAGGTGATCTTGTTCTTTTAATTCGTCAAATAGTTAGAGAGGAGCTGCGTTCGATTTTTCAACCATATTTTGATGGTGGCAAAAAGCCTAACCATTCACCACCGTTACCCTCAAATAATATGCAAACGGAAAATTACGACACCAAATTCATACAAATTAATGGACAATTTATCCGTTGTGAAGCTTGCAATTGTTCTGTATCGTCGTTAGCCAACCTCTCCCCTCATGTCGCAGGAAAGAGACACAGGATTTCTGTTGCCAAACTGACTGCCCTCGGCTCACATCCTTGATCCCTTCCACTTAACGTAGGCGTCGGAGTGACTAGCTTTGACACTGCTTAAACTTGTTACGTTGATTGTGTGTGGTTTTCTGATTGTTTATAAGCTTTTGAGTAATTACTGACAGGCAAAATAGTTAAATCTTATTGCGTACCCATCTCAAGTCTATTTTGATCAGAGGTTAGCTAATTCTGAAGACAACTGGGGAAAAGTAATCTATTTGAAGATATAAATTTGGCGCCGTAATAATAACAAAAGTCAAATGGGATATCCACTGGTGTCATTTTCGATTATTTGTAGGAGTTGTCGCATATATTTAGCCATTTCCGATCTTACAATAGATCTCATCTCTTCCTCGCTGAATTGGTGTGGCTGAGGAGCACCTTTATTAACCTGCGCCATAGTGGGTGGTGGACGGAAATTAGGCGCATGTTGTGGCGCGGCTGCTATATCCGTTAGCTCACTAGCTGGCTGACCTGAATTCGGATATCCACTAGAGCCTCCGCTGATATTTGAGTTAAGAGCCATCTTGTGTTTAGCGCTGGTCAAATGTTCTTGAAATTCTTTTCGATTGACAAAATTTAAGTTACAGCAGCTACATTGCCAGGACTGACCAACAGAGGGTGGATTACTTTGTGATGACTTAGAATATTCAGACGGTTGGTAGGACCAATTATGCTCATCAGGCAATGGAGGCTGATAAGGCTCTTGCTGTTGCATCGCATTGGTAACCTTCATACATTTAGCGAAATGATCATGGAAGAGATCATGGGGCAAGTCCACATTGCAAAATGGACAAGTTAAATCCATTTTATGGATGAAGTCTAAAATATAAGACTACGTAATTCAGATTTAAACAAAATATATATGATAACATAAATAGCAACTAAAATAAAAGCGGTAATTGACTGTTATTTCCAGATCCTGAAATTAATTGCATTGAAAACAAGCAAAAAAATCATATGAAAATCAATGGTTAGATTTATCTAAGTCTATTACATATGTCAGAATAGTCAACAATAAAATTAGCAAACCTAAACCACTTCCTTGCGTATTAACAGCGCACCTATTATCAAGGTTGAATTTCAATAAACATAAACAATACTTCTATCCATTTTCAAAATCAAAGATAAATAAACAATATTAATAATTTTACTAGATAAATCATCTCATAATTTGCAATTATTCGCCCTCTATTGTGTCCCAGAAACCCAGAGATTGCTAAAATACTCAAGTAGAGTTTTAAATGGTCACTATCGCATCTCGAAGATTTGATTGAAAAGCAGATGTCGTGCTTTTGGAATTCTTTGATCTAAAAATTTCGTATGTAACTGTAAAGAACTGGCAAACGAAATAATTAATAAGTGCACTGGGCTATACACTACTAAATGTTCAATTCCTATGATTCCTTTCCTCTATTAAATGGAAAAATGAGGTGAGATAGTTTTCATTTAACATTTGTTCCTCCCAAATAATCTTAAATACATGTGTACACTTAAAAATTATGTGCTTACACGATTTGCCAATTACTGTGCTTTGAAGCTCAAATTGTCTAATAATAAAATAATACCAAGTTCACTAATATTAGCATATAAGTTGTGGAGTACACAAAGCTGTCACGACTGTACAAATTAGTCTTAAGTGCACTCAAACGGATTCAAAGATGCAGCGCGTGGGAAATAAGTGTTATCTTGAGCGCAGAACCCTCCCAGCCAAGCACCAAGAAACTGTCCCTGCATTTTCCAGGACGCTAGTGATATATTTTACATTATATCCTTTTGGCATATAATGCTCCCTTTAAATTTAAAAAAGATTAATGTAAACAATGAGAAATGAACATGATATATCATTATTCAAAAACAACATGCAAACGTTCTCACTGAAACTGGGGAATTGAAATGAAGAAAGCAAGTCAGCTGTGGCCCGAAGAAATCAGCATGTCAGATAAACTCTCTGATTACTCTCGCACGGCAGACTTCAACGAAAATCTACAGCAGCAAAGTGCTCAAAGATCCTTCTTTGGGAATTTGGTCTTCATCACCGTAGTTAATTAAATGTTTCAGCCTCTACCATGAAGGCAACACTCAATGAAAACCTCGAAACTACAAATTCTCACAAACGTATTGAAACGCAAACAGTGTGGGCCTTTCCAATGAGAACACCTTATGTCAAGAACAAACCAAAATACTCAGAATAGGAGATGGTTAGGTATGCATAGAGTCCAAAGAAAAATCACTGGGACATGCAGACTAAATTTCCCCTAAAGTCGTGACCTTCGAATGGGCGTCATCCTCCGCAACTGAATTGACCGTGGTGGGAGTTAAGCTCTGAATAAGAGATAAGTAGTAGTGGCACACTGCCACATCTCTGGGAAAAGTCGAAATGGTTATCAGCCAATTTTGACGACTACTCCAGTCCAAATATGCATATTTGGCCCCAGAACTAAGTCAGATGACAATTGATGTTTTTGGCGTTGAATTGGTGACAGGTCTGGTGACGAATAAGACGGTTTATCCAAGAAATCCTAGAATCCGATCAAATTGCATTAGAACGTTTCACAACCCAAAGACACTAAATAGACTTACGCATAGTAACTTTGACAGGTTAATTGTCGTCGCTTACCAAGCTTGAACGTTTTGTGGGGTGCCCAACGCTGGTCAAGTTCTGGGTTAACGACACAACTACAACGGATGCCGTTCAAACCAAACGCTCTGTCTCCTCGATATTGTTGAAGTATTCTCGTTAATTTACCTTAGTCTTCTGAGTTATAGTCAAGGCTTATTCGCGCAGCCATTGCCAACACCTTTCACGCGCTAACATGTCCAGACCCTTTGGTGGCGGTTCATCCATCAATGCACTTCGTGCCTTTATTCATCAGGCTTTTAAATTCTTCTCTGTTTTTAATAAAACTTTGTCATTTACTCGAAATAATTCTCATTCTGAGGCAACTTAGTTCTCAGAGCTTGCACGAACCGATTTACTCCCTCTTGTTTTGGCAGATTCTTGAGCTTCTGTTGCTGTTGACCTTATCTGCCTCAAATTTTCGGATAATGGTGTATCACTGTGGGATTAGATGAGCGCCAATCCCAAGTAATGCCAATCTAACTAAGTAAGGCTTAAAAATATATCTTTTGAATCGATTGATTCTAAGAGTTAACATGATGCCAAAACCTTTAGAAGAGCACTGTTTGTATTGGAAGGAGGAAAGAATAGTTGGAATTGGAGCGTCCGGTTGCACGTCATCATTGAGTGTTGAATAGTGAAGTCATGAAAAGGAAAGTTAAGTGATTAGACTTTGTGTCATGTGGCCATCTAAAGGTAAATTGTGGACGAGTCATGTTACTACGACAACTAGGTCGATCAGTGGCCTAGGTAATCACAGTGAAGCAGATAATATACAAACTAAACCTCAGTAAACTCCTTTGGCAAAGTACTCAAGTATAAAATTGTTCCCAAAATTAACGGTATCGATGAGACAATGCGAGCGAAGGGAATAGGGTTTATTACAGTTTATGAGCAACTGACACAAAAGCTGGTGACCGTTGATTGCTGGTTACTTGGGAGGTCTCTGCGTTCACGATTGCATGACCCACCTCCCCAAGACTATTCGAGTGTATGCATGAGACTTCTACAGAAGTGAGCTACTCAGAAGTTGAACAACGTAAAAGATAAATGCAAAAAAAGTTAGATGAAGTGCAAGTCTTCGATACCTCGGGGGTTGTCCTCGGCACCATTTTGACCCGTCCCAGTTATCATTTTTTTACCTCACGCGATTCAGAATTGTAAAAAGGTTCACGTAACATTATTGAAACTAATAATTAGATTTTCTATTATTTGTAGGCAAATTTTCATGTCTCGCCAAAAATTGAAAAAAGCTTATGCGTTTGCATACGATCGATCTTTTTGAATGATTTTTTTCATAAGCTCAACAGCCAAACCTCTATAAGTTATAAATCGACTACTCCTTCCCTTGTAATTATTAGTTAGGCCTCAAAGTACCCAAAAAGCCTAGTGTAATCCGAGTAGCATTCCAGTCTGTCTGTATGTAATTCCCTCATAATCTACTATTAATAGCTTCCTATCACAAAAAGAACAAATTAATAACACGAAAACAATCTAAATGCGAGGAAAAGTAAAAAGGCATGGAAGTAATAACATTAAAAGGACTGCTTAATCAGAAAGAGGAGTTCTTTAAGTTAACAGCCTATTAGGCAATGCACACAGTTCATCACATCATCATGACCTATGATTCAGGATGGTACCGGGTACACGAGTGATAGATCGTATCCCCAGTTCTCAATACTAACTAATCGGTAAGTTGCGAATAAGAAGTTGGTCATACAATCTCTCGTTGACTAGCGGAAAAGCAGCCATTTGATGCCAATTCAGATAATTCAAAGAGTACAGCAGCACTTGTCAATACGCGGATTAACGTGGGTGGAGAGGATGCATAGAGAGGGCCGCATAATCATTGTGGGAAGACGATTGCTCCCCTCAAGCGTAATCCTTATTACTTCAGGGTCGAGCATCTTTATGCCTAAGGTGAAATGAAGCCATTGGGAAAAATGGAAACGAAATGCACACCTATTAATTCAATGAGAGCCTTACATAGTGAGAATTATAATTGGATTGACTATAGGGGATATGAAAAACAACATTTTATATACGATAAGAATAATGGACATTGAGGACTCAGATGAACTATCTTTATTAAATATGTACTTATGAATGCGCTCTGGAGGCGTTTAATTCTACAAATTCCTGTTCCCTAAGTACAACAATAAGCAATCCACGTCAAGTAATATGGATAGCCAACCGTAACAGCTAGGTTTAAAGGGCCGAGTAGCAATCGTGCTCACATCTTTATAGGGATGGCCGTTAGGGACATATATGGGGCTATTATATCTGAAAGTAACTATTTGCAAATACGATAATATGGAGGGGAAACCAGCAACTACAATTACTAATTCTGAGTGGAATGGTTGGGATAGAGTGCGGGATTAAAAACAAAGGGGTTCCAGGGTAACATCGCTTACTTATAATAGTTATGATATGCTGATATAATCGAAAACTATGCGAAGAAGCTGTGATAGCTAAATAAAATTTACTCAATAACAAAGAAGCGCTGAATTTGGGATAGATATACAGGAATGCACGTAGAATAAAAACAGTAAGCAATAGTTATATACAGAAACATTGGAGACAAAAATATCAGAAATCTCGTCTTGAAGTTGAACGAGAGGATCGTTTATCCCTCAAATGTGGAAAGGCATCTACACTACTGCTGGTAGAACGCGAATTATTACCAGATATTTGACCTAGAGGGTGCTTGAGTACGTAGTATATCACTGTTGGATCACAATTCATATTGATAAAATTCAGTAATATCCTGAAGCAACAAAAAAGCAACTGCTAAAGCATATACAATGAAAACATGTGAAAAACTTTAACTAAACACCAAGCAGGAACAGAAAGTATAGTAAATATATAGATGAATAATGCAAACAAAATTTGGATATATGATTTAGGATACATAACAAAATAATAAAATACATACTTGAAGATCTTCCTATCAATAGGGACACCGCTTTTCCGAACTAAATCGTACAGCCCATCCTCAACCTCTTTTGGAGCTTCCATATGAAAGGTGTTTCGAAGATCGCACTATTGGATTGGTTCGTAAAAACTGATAGAGCAGAATCTCGTCTTATTTACAATTAATTATAACTGATGACACCAGTTGTTTTTTAAATTCATTTTTAAATTCAAATAAGCAATATTTTGAAGTGTTAATTACGCACCTTTTGCAAAGCAGTAAGATCCCTTGTAATTTCAGTAACTCTGGTTAAAATTAAGAAGATAAAATTTGCTTTTTCAAAAAATTAACTATCATACAGCTGCTGATTATCAGCTGTTACGAGCTGAGATAATTGGAACTTGATCAGAAAAGTATTTGAGGTGAACACATTACCACATTTCTTTAAATATCTATTTGAATAGTAAAATAAGAGCCAATATATGCTAGAAATTCTGTCAGAAGTGAGCAGCTTAAGAAATTCTGGCAAGTCAAATTGATCTTTTTCTCCATGATGTGAAGAAGTTGTAAATGTTAATCAAAAAATTTTTCAAAACGCCAAATCTATGTAGAAGTTTAATTACACAGGTTTTTTATCTAGAACGCAAGCTTCTGAGCCATTTATGAATAATTCTATCACTAATGCGATCAATTACTATTGCCTTTATTGATAATATTTGTTGTCATATGTGCAACCTAACTTAAAAAAAGAAATTATATTCTGAATTCAATATTTCAAATCTAGAATTCATATGTTTTGTTAATGTTTTTCTGTATACTGGAGTTTATTTCGGTCCTCGTTTTACGTTAGTGGAGAAAATATTCTATCTCAATTTATTAGCAAAGCTCTTTGAAACAAACCTCGATTCTATTACCTCTGTTTTTGAACTTTTTTTTCGGAATCCTTAAGCAAAATAAATAATAAATAAGAGAAATTATTCAACATTTATTTCTAGCTCCTTTGTAATTTCTTTTTTCAAATAATTTCATATAATTAAATAAATCTGATTTCGTCAGAATTAAAGTACCTATATATAAAGTGAGATATTGATTTTATCAACGATAAAAGTAATTCGTTATGAAATTTATTTATTTCAAATGGCAGGCGTTTTGATAGGTAT
>UZAE01001955.1:0-10874 GCA_900617975.1 Rodentolepis nana
TATACGTTGCCCAGGATGCACCACGTGGCGGTAAGTCTATTGCACACCCCTTTGACCGATATATAATTACACTTTTGACTTTGCTCACTTTAATGGTATCTTTTGAATCAGACTGTTCTGCTAAACTCTGTGGGGATGGGGATGCATTATTTTGAATTTTTATGTTTATAAGGGAGATGTGTAACTTTTTTACTTAATTTTCTTGGACAGGAATAGATTTCTGGAACCATCTTAATAGTTTATTCGCATTCTGCGACTCATTCTTATCCAGTTTTATTATAACAGTTAGTCATTTATCTATGGTAATCAAATTGGTTACGTCTGACTCAAGTGAATATGTGTAAAAGTGGTTACTTCTCACGTCTTCTCATTGGTCTCAAGATTAAAACTCATTAAGTGGTGCGGATGTCCAATCGGAATACTGAATTTCTCGCAACTGGCTTCAAGATATCCCCCCTCTACTCGTGTTAATACTGTTTAATCAATTTGAAAATTTCTGTTTACGCTGACCTGCACTTATCATTATGTTCCTGTGAGATTTTAGTTGCCTCTTGGTTAAGCGAAATTTCAGTTGTTTCAACTTATTTCTGTGGTACAATGAATGGTCAGAAAATGACATCTTTCGAACTGAATTAGTGCTTGTATATAATGTAACCATCTTTTTAAGAAAGCTTATTTCCTACAATATTGCTTAGAATTCTGCAAATTAGATCAACTGTATCGAATTTCCACAAATGATGTGGGTTATAGTTAATATTTTTCTCAATTTGTGCTAAGTGCAAAATTGCCCCATTTTGTAATGTATCTAATACGATTACTAATTTTGCCATCAATCAACAGGTGATTCTATGTCAGTTGTGAGCTTGTCACCTTTAGACTGCATAATCTTGGTTAATCTTTAGTTGTATTCCTTCCATCATTCAATTAGATTAAAATCTCTTAATGGGAAATTTGCTGTATTTAAAAGATTGGGTGAAGGCCGCGCTGATCGATTATTTTTAGAGTTAAGAAGTTGCAAACTGGTTTTCGCTATCTAGATATGCTGCTTTATGTACTTATGCAACTAATTCTATTTGATCATATTATCAAAAGACTTCTCCTCCAACTTTTAAGCAACATTTTGCCAAACATTAAATTTTAGTGGAAGATATGTAAACATTCGTGTGCGCTCGTATTGAGTCTGTTTATGGTCTCTCGTAATAATTGATTGCTCTTAACGCACGATTTGAGATAGTGAAGCAATTCTTTTCCATATTTTAGGAGAGTATCTTGGTTTTCCATGAGAACCCTGATGAGCCAGTCATTTCTTACTCTGATCACCAAATTCCTCGACATATCCTCGATGACATCTACATGAAGAATAGCCGTCTAGCTGTTCCTAGAATTCTATCTTCCTCATTCTTTCTCGATCTCTGTCCCGCTGACGGCCATCCGCCTTCTTCTGCCTTTGCCTCTGCAGCTGAAACCAAAGATAACTCCATGGACGGGCATACTGGTCACCGTCATCTTTGCATTGTCCTTCTTCTAAACTCGAAAAACCGTGAACAAAATGCCTTCAAATTGGATCAATTCCGCATGGTTTTAGGGCATGTATCACATGCTCTTAAGTTTTCTCTTGGTCTGTCTCAACATTTGCCTGCAGATTTTTATCCTCTCCTTTCTCCAGCTTATATTTACGCTGACCGACAAGCTGCCTGGTTAAATAATATTTCAGATTCTTCTACATGCTCTTCCTGTCTCGATTTATCAATGAATCTTGATGGGCAGCTTCTTGCTCTTTGGAGAATCACATCTCGAATACTTGCTTTCAGACCCCTCTTTAGAAATGGGACACTTACCTCAGATTGGCTGAAAGGAACTTTAACTGAATTGGTGATGGATTCTCTATCCGTTGATGCTTTTCTAAAATCTCACGATGTCAGAGAATTACAAGCGAATGTTGCGGGGTGGTCGTTGGCTTATCTTCCCAAAATGGAATCGCTTTTAGTGGATGAGCTTGCCGTTCCATTATGGTTAAGAATTCGTTTGAAACTTGCAAGCATAATGCACTTTACGCTTTCCTACATTGATGGGTAAGTTCTACTTGTATAAAATCAGTAGAGAGAAATTTAGAGATATTAGAGCTAGTTTTTTTCTACATTTCAGTATGTGGGCTGATCCGTTGGACTTTTTCCTAACCAGTGGATTCACTTTCATTTTGTTGGCTGTGATAGCAGTCTATCGAGTGGGATGGGATTTATGGAGTGAAATGGCTCCACGTTCTCGATCTGGCATGAGTTTCACTCCAGTGATGTCTGATTTGAGGACTAAGTGTCCCAACAACTTGCATTCCCCGCCAATCAAGTATGTTTAAATCCTATGTTTATGGTGTTCAAGTAAATTCATTCATAAAATTAATATTTGGAAGATGATTTCGTGATGATATCATTAGTGATCAAGTTGGAAACCTTGTTGAACCATCTCTCTTCCTACATGTAAAAATTTCACCCCCAAATAAAACAACGAATTTTCCATGAATGCTTTTATTAGGGAAAGTACAAAGGATGTCGTAAGTAAGTAGGATAAACTAAATTTTCTGTGATCTTTCTCTTTTGCAAATCAAGGTCGCTTAATTTTTTTCTTTGCCCAATTCGTGTAAAGTGTACAATATTTACTCTTTTCACTATTTGAAATGCCTTAATTATTATCTTCTTACCCTTCTTTTCTCAATTTCAGTCGGTTAAAGGATGATTTGGAACCCAGGTCACTCGTTTTAACCCCATCCACTTATGATCGTTTAATCTCTTCTTCACCCAAGGGCCAACTCACGATTCTTCTCTGCACTGACGCCTCTCCACTGGGTCAACGACTGGCTGATCAGTTCTATCAAATTTGCTATCGATATAGGTTAGTGAATTCCATTCTCTCTCTCCCTCTCTCTGACACACACACTCACACTTCATTAGAATAGGCTGTTGTTGAGAGGTAACTATAAAGAAACTATCTTAATACAATGCTACAACTATCTTAGTTCATAACTGATTTTACTATAAAATAAGTTTGAAGTCTGAGAGAAAATCGTTTACAATGGGAAAGGAGGACATAAACTACAAGGGCACGTTTATGGAAGATATGAATCGATAGGAGTGAGAGAAGATACTAACAAAGTGGACGAGTTGGATTGCTGGGGGCAACCGTAGGTAACAAAAAGGAAGGATTCGCTGTAATAAAATTTTTTTATTATATTGCAGTTGCTCATCACAACTAAAAATGGTAGCTTTTTTGTATTATGGATGACAAAATGCGGTAGTAAGTGGACAATAAATCGGTGATGGAATACGGTTGTAACAAATTTTATTTGTTTCCTTCATGGGCCACTGTCGCGTCTGTATTTGGTTAGTGTTGAAACTAGTCTTTCAGTCATAGTGTAATGAAAGTCGCTCTGTTTGCTTGCTTCATCAACTATTAGTATTTGTAATACACTTACAAGGTAAAACTCGTACTGTATTGTAGTTGGTAGCTGTTCCAACTCTGATAAATTAAATATTCTATTTCAGCAGTTACGTAATCAATCACTGTTATTTGTCCATTCTAGAGGCAACTCAAGCATTGAACTCGTGCCAGCATGCTTGTTCTTGGATCGTTACGCTGATTGGTTGGGTTGGGCGCTAGAGGCTGCAACTCGAATACCTTTTCGCCCCGCTAATCCTTCAGGCCACTCCAACAAGGTATCATTAACTTTTAACCCTGTCAACTGCCGAGGAACTGTGTTCGCCATCAATGGTTTTCGAAGATACTTCCATATGTATCATCCACTACTTCCCGGTAGCCAGGCGAGGTCGTACGATCAGGTTAGTTCGCCAAAACAATATCTTTGAATTATCAGTCTTGACGTTAATTCAAAAATTTACCTGCTCAATTGGACTCGATTAGACGGTGTTTAAGTGTCAAGGTTAATCGGCATTTTTAAGATGTGTAAATATTTATGGTAAAATTTAATTTATTCTTTAGTCTGATAACGGTAATATTCAAATATTTCAAATCCTTCTTGATGAAATGTTGTAGGGTTTTCGAAAAAGAAAATAATTGTTATCAAAACATTTTCAATTTACACGTTAATTTCAAAAACTTTAATCTGCGATAAGGCACTGCAAAATAGACAAAATCATATCGATTTAATCGTAAGGAGGTGGCCAGTTTATCGGACAAACTAGTAAATAAGCTGATGATATCCATGTTCTAGAAAATATAACCAGGTTACGGTCTCAGCGAGTGGAGCTAGTTTCAGTCTCTATCTGCTTTTCTTGCGCGTTCGCTATACTCTTCAAGGGCCTTCATTGCAGAACAGAGCAATTTTTAGATTGAACGGAGAGTGAAATATTCTTATTTATGAATCGATCCGACATTACTGCATGAACGAATCAAGCCATACGTTACAAGAGCAATATTTACGTGGTTAGGAAGATGTTATAGCCTTAATGGTCTCTCAAAGTAGCCACAAATCTCAGGAATTTAAAATAAAGGATAATTGTTTTAACGGTATACTACTCAAACTTTCTATCATAGTCCACAACACTTTTTTTTACTTTAATTGTTCTTAGGTGAAATTCCTTAATATATCAGCTCGATTTAACCGCAGTTCATAACTGTCATAAGACAAAGTGGCAATTATGTCAAGATGGTTGCCTCCTTTCAATCTTGTTCTCATAAATGAAACTTGGTCCATATTTCACTATTTCATACTCATTTAGATCTTTGTCTACCTCTCGCGTAATTTCATCTCTACAGATTTTGTGCTGTAGTTCTGCTATCATAGGAAACATGCTCAAATCTGTTCGTATAAAATTGTCGTATGGGTTTTGAAGAAGATCTTATTACAACTTTTGATCCAAACTTTTTGTGACTTAATTTATTTCGGTCTATCATTACAGAATTCAGATTATGAAACGGAGGTGAATGGTTCTTCTCTTCGACATCGTAAAAAAGCACTTTCAAAGGAGTCTCGTCGCGTGGCCAACTTTAGTCGTCTCTTAGGCCTTAACCACCTTTCCTCTTCAGATGAAGATGACGATGATAGCATTTATGAATCAGAGGAAGATGAAGTAGAAAGTAGGGGAATCTTACCTACAGAACTTCCCCTATTAGAGTATGAAGTGCTTGCAGGTCTTCCTACATGGTTCGAACGACTTTTTGAGGGATCTTTGAGGCGCCATCAAGTGTCTGAGTGGCCCAAGTATCTCACGACCAAATCTTCTTGCTTTGCAGTGTAAATAACAGAATTTTTCCTAACTGTTCCTGTGATTTCTGGTGTTTTTTTTTCATTCATCCTGCTTTACATTTTATTGTGGGGCTCCTGATAGTGATGTAACCTCGAATGCTTTCTCTTTAAGGTGAATATCCTGTCCTGTAATGGAAGTATTGACCATCAGAGATTAACTTGTCCTGTTGATGATTGATGATTGTTACTGAGATGTTGAGTTTAAACTCACCGAGTCAGTTTGTTTTTGAGGTATGGGAGTATTATCCATTGTTAGACCACAATTAAAGTACTAAACGTTAAATACGTGGAAAAGATGGTACTCTGTTGTACTTCAACATATATCTTTCCCTTCCTCTCCTAATTTCAATACTTCAAGTGCCTTGCAAATACATTACTATCTACCAAAAGATTAAAGAAATAAGGTAAGTGAGGAGAAATGGGAAATTAGTTGGGAAAATGAAACGAAAAATATACAGAGCGTTGTTTACTTGATGTGGTGCTAACGCGACTGCTTTTAGAAGATAAACTGCAGAAAGGTAAACAGTAGCATCGATCCTCCCGTTAAAAGCTCAAATCACTACTTACAGTTCTTTCAATAGGAAGTTTGGCAGCTCGGAGCTGCCAACGGCACACGATTTATTTATGAAAAGGCGGTTGATGTTCGTATTATAGGAGCGTTGATTGGTTCGCTTTGCGCAAAGTCAACAAACACTTGCCGAATTTGAATTAGCGTTTATTGAAGTATCATTAAAAAACAAACTACTCTCTATGGATCACTTAATGGAACTCCATTCACAATATCGACATCGGATTCAATTGTGATTAAAAACTATTATTGTCTATTCACGAAAGAGAAAGACCAGGGGTGCAACGTCAAGCCAAGCTTCCATTAGGTCAAATTGTAATATATGCACTCTGCATAACTAAGCGTACATTCAATGCGGAAGAGAGTTTGCCTTTATACATTTTCATAGGTTAGAAATCTAAACAGCACGATTGTCTAAAAATAATAGGAAATAATAATATAATGCTCTCTGTTCTTGGAATGGCACTAGTTTGTTGAAAATTAAGACCCAAATCTCGAGAAACCCTTAAAATTGAATGACTTTATGGACAGATTTTATAAATAAATACCGCAATTAACACCCGAGTTGGGAATAGGAAATCACGTATTTTGTAGAATGCAGAAAAAACGTTAGTCAAAGTTTCTAGTAGAAAAATTGAAATTTTATTATTTACGATTAATAAATTTCAATTTATTCTTGAGGGCAAAAATGTTAAACCACAGAACGGGTAGTGAATAAGGCTTTTCTTCCACTATGGCTTGAGCGCCTTAAATGATTTAAATGTCACTTCTAAAACCCGTGGCTCATTGTTTGAAGTCAAGAGGAACTTTGCTTCTAAATGATGAAGGCCCTTTGAAACTGCTGGAGAAATCGGATCCTCGATTAGCTGTACTATGATTATTGCTGAAAATCGAATGCTGTCAAGACGTAGCCATCCTTTTGATCGACTATCTCTGCCATTTTTGAATTTTCCGTTCGATGGTTTTAGTTGGTTTCCGCTACAATAATATATTAAGAGATTAATCTTAGTTCAAATGTGATGAGATTTTTATAACACCTAATACAACACTTTAACAATTAAATCAATTTATTTTCCGCTAGTTTAATGAAGAAGATAATTATCCAAAATTCCGCAAATATTCGATATTCCGATTATTGGCATTGCAGAGAGGCGTTTGTTGAAGGTACTAATTTTGGTCACATCGACAAAAACAGGTATACACGTTAAATTTGAACATGTCTAGTTTGAGTGTATTAGTGAGTCGGTCTTCGAATAAACAGTGGAAATGGTGGCCAGTTCAAGCGAATATGACCATTTTTTAGATTAATAATGTTATAATCGTTTTACTCATTCAAATGTTTTCATAGGCATATAAATAGTTTACTTTTATTTCGAAGTAAATAGACAGCCAATGAAACGGGAATAATGCGCGAAGTCCAAGAGAAAGCTTCTACACTTAACAACCTATTTGTCAAGATGATATATTAACAACAGAAATATTCAAGTGCGAATTGGAGATTGCTGTTGGAAAGAGGATATATGTCAAATGAGAAAAGCGAAAGGATGGCATCATCAAATTTCACTATTGAAAATCCGAATGTCAACTCATTCATTAATCCTCTCAGGTAACTGAAAGAAACTAATGACTTAGGCAGTGATTCTTAGGCTACAAATTTTAATTCCAGAACGGTATATTTTTTGAATCCTATGCTTGCAGTTTCTTTGAACTCAACTGATTAAGTGCCCCAGTTAATGGCCTTCCGAAAGGAGTTAAGTCAGCATCAAAGTCGAATAAGTTCTTAGTATGATACTATTTGGGCTAAGTTAATCGGGTTCGTCATGATCGGGGGAAATGCTAGTTTACAAATGAAGTAAACTATAAGAGTTATGGACCACATATTACCATCTTTTTCAATATACCTGTCCTACTATCCACAGTCAACCTATTCCTAGGCAAACGACCGAAGTATGCTACGGCAAATGCCAAGTGGAGTTTCCAAGTTAATTTAGTCAACAGTTCATGCAGCCAATTGCATTGCTCACCTTTGTCGTCGCCTCAATTATGATAAGATACTACATAAATCTTGTTAATGCAAATAGGAATGCACAAAGTCATAGATGCAGCCTTGAGTGTAAACGGAACTCATTTTTCCGTTAGTAGATGTTTTAATGATAGCATGTCTATATGCCAAATTTTTACTTTGTTCCTAATTAACATTGTAGCCAATCATTTTCTGCACTTACTTAAATTAATTTAGACTTTGCAACGATTTTGAGCATGAGCTACTATTAGCCATGCACTCGGATTTAATGAAATAATCCAGCTGGTACCTTGAAACACCGTGCACCCGAGAAATAGCAGGTAGATAAAATGAATAAGAGATTGAAAGCCATCGGTGCATAGCCAGAGAAGAGAATGGAATTTTTGAATTCTACATTTCCTCCTGTGGACTTTTACAGTGGCGCCTACCAAAAATATCTTTAATGCCATCTAAAATTCACACTAATGCGTTATAACCTCATTGCTTTGCTGTATGAGTTCATATAGTCAAGAATGCATTGAATGGAAGGAAATGGGTGCTTTCTTTTGCCATATAGAGTCGTTAACTCCTGTATTCCAGAATTTTGGTTTAGGCTGAACTAAATCTCTATATGAACGTTCTTTGAAACAATTCGCGTCTACCGTCAAAGATCAAGGTATTATGAACTGAATTGTTTGAATAAACCGAAACTTGTCTTCCTTTGACGAATTTTGGACAATCTTAAGTAAGCATAGTAGATTAACTAGAATATATGAAGCAGTTCCGTGTTCTCAGGAGGTCCGACGATAAGGGCCTTTATCAGTGCTCCATACGCCGGTTAAATACTGGGATTCAATCGACGGAGAAATTTTGAACTATGGGAAAAAGCGTTACTCTGTACCAGATGACACTAAGGCATGTTGATTTTTTTAATAGAGTGGGGTGCGCGATAGACTTACCTCCAGGTAGTGCACCCTGGGTAACGTATACTCATACGGCAAAAAAGTCTATTATTCGGCTGTTGACTTCTGGCTTCTAACTACCAACACCCCACTGTGTGTCATATTCGACTAATTCCACAGTACTCACCTCACCTTTTTTCTACCTTTGTGTCTGTCTCTTTTACATCTTTGAAACACTCTTCTATTCCACCCCCCCCCTCTCGACTTTTTTCAATTTGATGTTCCTTCCCAACTGTGAAGACTGAAGTCAATTAAAGGGCTAATGATAACTATCAAAACGCCTGCCATTTGATATAAATAAATAAATCTTTGTCAGCATCAACAAAAATTGCAGAAGGTATAGTAGAAATCGAAATCGCATTCAATAGGTACGACCTATACTTCCGCGTTTGTTAACTGGTCTCCAGAACTTGTTTCTAACCAAATTAAACGCCATGAAATTGTACATGACTTGTGGGAAAAAAATTTATAAAAAAGGTTGTCAAGGTTCCAAGCCGCTGGATATACTTACAGATGACCCAAGGCCAACAAATGAAACCCTTCGATTCAGCTGCCTTGATCTCATCCTCATCGTTGGAATTGGGCTGGAGACGCTGGGCATTCTCTTTCTTGCTGTGGACGCTTTGTTGGTGGGGGTATTTGCGCAACAGCGCAAGTGGTAATTGCGGCATGAGAATTTCTAACCGATATCCATTCACTGGAGCCCCGCCATCATCATCCGGTGCAAGCCAATAGAGATTCACATGGTAAGGGCGCACTCGACCACGAAGCTGAAATGCATTTTAAGTAGTATATTAGATAAGAACCATCGGTGAAAACGATATAAGCCAATTATTTTGGTGAATTAAACGATAACTCAAATTACTTAAATGAGACTTGTTTTTCTCAAAAGAGATACGATTATTGAAAGAAAAACAAGGTATCTCAGGACTCAAATATTTTGAATATTTATTTAATTTGTAGGAAGACAAAAGAAAAGTGGAGCTTGGTCGATGAGTCACAATAAACTCGGAAAGGTCATATGACATGGTCCATGCTATTATTATTTTGTGCTGAGGTATATACATATCTAGATCATTTTTTTTATTCGTCGACACAAGAGAGAAAGTAGAAGTTGTCCCAACCTAATCTCCCAACTTCACAATCTTACATTTTTAAACCCATTAGTCTTCCTTTCAGCTTCTTACCAATCTGGCCGATTTATTGCACTTCCGTCTAATGAGCTCCGTGGTGTCCTAACACGTACCAAATGCTACCTACTTGATCTCTGTAGGAATTTGAAGCGGTTATAGCTTAGTTCGCTGTCTCCATGGATCCTCATTTGTTGAGAAGCTGTAATTGCCAGCTTAGCTTTCAATAACGTGCAAATTGACGTCCTGATGTGGTGAGTTCCGTCGAAAGAAACTTTGTGCCCAATTCGTCTCAATAATTCACCATCAGATCGTATTTCTTACTGTAAAAACACCTGCGTATTTTGCTTTACGACGATGGGAGAGATTGTGCGTGTGTGTGTGTGTGTGTGCTTCCACACATACCGAGGATAGACGGAATTAGAATGGATTTCTACCTTGACGGGCTCCAAGAAAATAAAAATATAAACTACACGAGCCAAATATAGGTATAAACATGTTTGCGCTAATAAAGGGAAGCATGTAAACAAGCTCTGCTGTTACATTTTTTTTAGTAAACAACAATCACCTACCCGTAAACCTTTAGGTGTTGAAGGAGGATCTGGGTCAGTTCGGAAGGCGACTATATCGCTCCAATGACTCACACCATCAGCATTGCTAGCACAGAGACGGAAACGATAGAGGGAACACCGTCGAAGACCTTCAACCAAAAATGTTATTGCATCGCCATCGTATACACTCTTGAAGTGCTGCCTGGCCTCTCCTTCTTGCATTTCAAGTTGATAGCGAATTATAGGTTTGCATGGGAAAGAACTAGAGGCACCGGGTTTGGACTGCGGTTCCCAAGTGAGGTGCAGACTTCGTGTTCCCGATTTCAGTAAACGCGGTGGGTCGGGGGGAGACGGAGGTAGACCATGTGTGGTCACGGAAACTGCTTCGCTCCATGGCCTGTTGG
>UZAE01001956.1:0-10851 GCA_900617975.1 Rodentolepis nana
ATACAACATTATTGGCTGAATAAACATCTTGTAAGTGGTGTTTAGAGTTGAGCGCGCACAGCCCCATACGCTACCAGCAAGACGCTTCAGGACATTTAGTCTATTGGAGACTCGTTCTGTTATTTTAGCAATGTGACTTTTCGACGTTAAGATTTGTGTCAAACGTCATTCCGAGATATGTGAACTCATTGATTTTCACGTCATTCCGAGATATGTGAACTCATTGATTTTTTCTAGGGTAGTATCCTTGAACTTTAGAATCGGTGGTGATGGGTCAAAGAAAAAGTTTGGAATGCAGTTTTCGCGGTGTTGATTTCCTTGTATCTTAGAAGCGGGTTTATGCTGTGACGGGCCAAAACCTTAGAAGCGGGTTTATGCTCTGATGGGCCAAAGAAGAATTTGGAATGCAGTTTTCGCGGTGTTGATTACCTTCCATTGTTGTCGCACCAGTTTGATAGTTTAAGTGCACAATTTAGGACACTTTCTGTCCTCTCCCAGTTTAAGTGCACAATTTAGGGCCCTTTCTGTCCTCTCCTGAGCGTTTTTCTTAGGGGCGGGAAACCATAGAACAAGATCATCTACATAATGTAAGCACATGATGCCCTTGACTGTCTGTACTAATTCGGCTATGTCATTGATGAAGACATTGAAAAGAGTGAAGCTTGTGACAGCTCCCTGTGGAAGGCCTGTTTGTAAAATATTGGATTTTGATAGAGCATTTCCATATCTGACTTTACATGATGTGGGTCCAATGAATGCTTTTATCCAATTTAGCATGTTATGCTTAATACCAATCTTTGCCAATTTTAGAATTAGCTTCTCTTCCCATACTAAGTTATATGCTGATTTGAAGTATATTTCTTGCATCAAGGGCATCTTTGATGTGTTGGGAGAAAGTGGCTACTTGAGAGTGCAAGAATGGTGGGTTGCTTGGTCTCCGTTGGGAGAAAGTGGCTACTTGTTGGTTCGTTGAACTTTGAGGCCTAAAACATGCTTGTTCACTCCTAAGAACATTGTTGGTCTCAGGGAATCAGGTCAGCCTTCTGTTAACTATTCTTTCCATAAGCTTAGCCAGCACGCTTGTGGGGGAGATAGGCCTATATTTGTTGAAGTTGCTAGGGTCTTTGCCCTGTTTAGTACTGGTATATCTTAGCAACTTTCCATTTGTTAGGTACGAGACTGGTCTCCCAGATTTTGTTGATAAGCGTCGACATGGTTTCCTTGGCTTTTGGACCCATTCTAATTAGAAATTCTGGATGAATACCGTCTTCGCCAGAAGACTTCTTGCACTTGAGCTGTTTTATCGCAGCATTAAGTTCGCAAGGTGTGAATGGTTCAGTAAGCACATCATTTGGTGTTGCTATGTCTTCCTTAATTTCCCCCAACTGTCTTACTTGTATCTTAAAATCTCTTGAAGATTTTTTGACAAAAGGGTTTTTCTTTTGCTTGGTGGAATAGAACCTCGAAATGCAGTTAGCTATTTCGGAATCGGTAGAAAGCAGGTTGTATTTTAAACGTATCGGTTCTTTCTTGGGTCTCTCTCTGTTGTTTTGGAGGTTACCCAGGAATTATAATGTGCGTTGTCTATCACTTTGATAGTTGATATTTGAGACGAGCTTGTCAAAGGAAGTGCGTTTAGCTTGTAAGACGGCTTGCCTTAGGACAGCTGATTGTCGTCTCCAGGCCTGTACGTCTTCCGTTCTTCCAGTCTGATCAGCAGTGTTGTGAAGGGCGTCCCGCCTTCTTTTCAGTTCCTCAAGGTGTTCAGACCAAAACACTCGATAGAGTTTAGTCTTGCCTCGGGGAATAGTTTTCTTTGCACATCTAATCATAATATTCGTGATATCATTGCAAAGTTTGTCAGGATGCTGGTTGAAGTTTAAGGGACTTGTGTAAAGTTGGTTGCCTAAAACGTTTGTGAATCTAGGCCAGTCAGCCTTCTTGAAGTTCCATGATAGCTTAGTTGGCACTTTCCTTGTCATGCTTTTGGTACCAATGGCAAAACTTGCAATGACTGGTTCGTGGCAAGAACCAGGATCGTCAATAATTGTGTGCTGTGTATGCTCACTGATGTCGGTTAAAGCTAGGAGCAAGTCTGGAGTTTTTCTGGTTCCATTATAGTGTAAATATGTAGCCGGATCCTCATTGCTTTAAATAAGTTCCAGAGGGTTGCTGTTTTTGCATTTCTTCAATTTCCTTTCCAGTTATGTTTGTACCCTTGTAGCCCCATCTGGTGGAATGGGCGTTGAAGTCTCCTTCTACTACAGATTTGTGTGAGATGTTCAGAAAGTCAAAGTTGGGAAAATTCTGGGGTGGATTATAGACTGCATATATCTTGAAGTGGTTTTGGCATGTGTGAGTTGTTCAGAAAGTCAAAGTTGGGACAATTCTGGTTAGTGAGATGTTCAGAAAGTCAAAGTTGGGACAATTCTGGGATGGATTATAGCCCCATCTGGTGGAATGGGCGTTGAAGTCTCCTAATGCTATAGTTTTGTAGGTGGAGTGGGGGTTGAAGTCTCCTAGTACTATAGTTTTGTGTGGTTCAGAAAGTCAAAGTTGGGACAATTCTGGGGTGGATTACAAGAAAGTCAAAGTTGGGACAATTCTGAGGTGGATTATAGATTAAGTCTCCTAATACTATAGTTTTGTGTAAGATGTTCAGAATAGGTATCCTTGTAGCCCCATCTGGTGGAATGGACGTTGAAGTTTCCTAATACTGTTTAGCATGTCTTCAATTTCCTTTCCAGCTATGTTTGTAGCCCTTGTAGCCCCATCTGGTGGAATGGGCGTTGAAGTCTCCTTCTACTATGGTTTTGTGTGAGATGTTCAGAAAGTCAAAGTGTTGAAGTTTTGTGTGAGATGTTCAGAAAGTCAAAGTTGGGACGGGGAGGATTATAGACTGCATATATCTTGAAGCGGTTTTGACATGTGTGAGTTGTTCAGAAAGTCAAAGTTGGGACAATTCTGGTTAGTGAGATGTTCAGAAAGTCAAAGTTGGGACAATTCTGGGATGAGATGTTCAGAAAGTCAAAGTTGGGAAAATTCTGGGGTGGATTATAGACTGCATATATCTTGAAGTGGTTTTGGCATTTCCAATAATTTAATCTGATTATTTCGCATGTCTTGTATCGAGCCGATACTCTTGATTGGATCGTAATGTGAGGCGAGGCCTTCTTTTACTCTAGTCAGAATTCCAATTGCAACTTGCCGGTATTTAGGTAGAAGGTACAGGTTGAAGTCTGGGAATTGGTAGTACTTCAGTTTGTCATCCGAAAGGTTTGCTTCCATAATTGTCCGAATGTCTACATCATTGGTTTGTAGGATTTTCTGTACTTGGATCTTTTTGTCCTGTGACATCCCTCCAGCATTCCACTGGAGGATCTGTAGACGTTGTGATTTGCCCTGACGAGGGCGATATTTCCTATAGCATCGTTTCAAGCTGATCATAATAACTAGAAGTCAAATCAAATACCGTGTGATAGACTGTTTTGCTGTACGAAGATACGTTGTCCAGAGTGTACCACGTGGAGATAAGTTTATCGCGCACCCCAAAATCCTGAAAGTATTTATTTATTTCAAATTTGGGGCTTTATGACACTTTTCATTTGCCCTTTAGCTGACTTCGGGCTTCACAGAGGGAAGGTTCATCATAGTAGCAGAAAGTCGAGGGGTGGGGAAGAGAAGAGCGATTCACAGATGCAAATGGGGCAGACAGACACAAAGGTAGAGAAAAAGGTGAGGTGAGTACAGTGAAAGGGGTCGAATATGACAACCAGGGGGGGTCATGGTAGTTTGAAGTCAGAAGTCAACTGCCGGTTAATAGATATTTTTGCCGTATGAGTATACGTTGCCCAGGGTGCACCACGTGGAGGTAAGTCTATCCCACACCCCACAATCCTGAAAGTAAAAATTTAATCTTTACCAGAGCAACTGAAAAGAACTTAGAAGAATGTGTGAGAGTTCGAATCTTTCCAGGTCATTTGCGTTTAGCCCCATTCATTCATAATACTATAAACGATCTTTGATAAAATCCCACCCAATATGATCAATTGGAGAAAAGGTTCAAAAAGACTATTATGGAAAGCGTTTCTCAAAGCCAGGCAACTATCCACCAATCTAAATGACTTTCTGCACTTATGATAAAACCATAAGTAAAATTGAAATCATTGATACAGTTATTTAAATCAAATTCCACAACAATTATGACGGCTCTGCAGTTTTGGCGTAGGTGATGCGGAAATAAGTTTTTACTTTGAAATGGCACAATATTTTTTTGATAATGACTTACTAGGGGTTGAAGCGTTCCAAATTTTCGTTCCATGTAAGAATTAGATATGAAAATGAATGGAATTTTATAAGAAAGAGTCAAGTTTGACTAAATTTTATATTATCCTAAACTAATTTAATTTAATTTTGGAGTCAGAAGGGGAAAGTTTGAAAAATATTAGTCTTTTTTACACGTAAAATCTATCGGAATATTTGAATTCTTTTAAAGTGCTGACTTTTACGTGAATCTTTGCCATGCTTTGTCAGATGATTGCAAGTGTTTCACCTGTGATTATAACGCACAACGCCATTTCATGGAAAGATCTCGTACACACATAATAGTGGCTGTAATTCACATGCACAATTTCAATATAAATCTTTCAAAATTTTGACAGTAATAGTAGGCAATACAAGTGAGTGCTACAAGACGTATTCTATTTACTAAACTAACTTCCAGCACTAATCTATATCATGGGCTTTTAGCTACGTTGGCGGGGATGGCAAATGCCCCGTCAAAGGAATGCAAAGCTCTAAATGATGGTCAATGTAGGATTTTTTTAAAAAAAACAACTTAACATATATAACAAGATAAAATTATGCAAATTTAATAAAATGTAATAGTTCAATGCTAACAAAAGCTTTAACACCAAAAATTTTTAGACCTTATAGATTTGGTAGAAGCTATCGAAAAGATAGAGCCGGTGGAAATAGTTAATCCAAACGGGGCGCAATCGGCCAAATCCAGACTGCTCGGTAGTCCCATTGTTTCAATTCAATATTTATTTGCTCATTTCGATTTGATGCGGTTTCTAATTGTTATGCCAACATTTCCCAGGACACTTTCATAAGCATGAGACGGTAGAACCAGCCAAGAAGCTTGGTAAATGCCAACAAATGCAATATAAATAGTTACTACTAACTGAAATTCATTAAAAAATTATATTTATTTGCATTTTTGGCGACAAAAATAGAATTGCCTATTCCATTTGCTCCGACTTCATTACAAGAAGAAAACGATTCGCTTAGATTTACAGGTTAGTAAAAATTACATTTTAACACTACTGTTTAAAAGGCATGCGCCCATACCGAATTAATTAATTTCCCTTTTAAGTACTTCAAAAATCCCTCGGAGTATTAGTAACTGTAGCGCCAAAAGTAAAACACACGGTTACCGCGGTAAATTTTAAAATTGCAATAAGCCAATTTTTCATTCTTAAATCTTAATTTTCATAGCGTGATATTTTTAATTTATGTCTTTTTCTATTTAAGACAAAATCAGTGATAAATCACTTGATTTAAAATGGAAAACGAATAGTTTCTGACCACTGCGCGATAGAAATAAATAGAAACCAATTGGTAAGTAACTTTTATCGAAAAAATGTATATTTAATGCCACTTGAATATATATTTTATTATTATTTTTAAATTTTTATATAGAAAAGCCGGACTCGAAAAAATTATCGCTATTAAATAGGAAAATTTATAAATACCATTAGTAAATAAAAATGATTTCATTTAACTTAAATTTCATTTGTTTTCTTAGATTAAATGTAAATACCAGTTTAATCCCGTATTCTTTACTGTGTATTTCGATAGCAATATTTTAATTCTAAATTTAACTAATTATTCATGTGATAATTTAAATTTCAAAAAATAAAGTACAATTTCAATATGTTTCTTTCTTAAAAAAATGTGGCAAAATTAGAATCATAATCAATTTATTGTAATAAAACTTGATTTTACTCAATTTGTAGGAATTTAGATAAAAAACAATTCTTTAAAGGGATTCTGTTGATTTTAATTAGAAGACTGAAAGTGGTACATTTTGAACACTTTTGGGTTAATTAAGTATTTAGTCCACAAAGAGAGGCCTATTTGAACTACACGATCTGATATGAATACCAAAATCACTGTAAATTATGAAATCCATATTTCATTTTGCAAATTCGTGATGCTATCATGCTTTCCAGTTGTTTTATCCTAATAATGTTCCCTGCAGTAAATACTCATATAACAACTTAAGTTTTTACCGCACTTAATAAAGATGAGAGTTACTAAACATTGGGAGAAAGGATACCGACTCACATTCAATTGTAAAAACATCTATCTAAAAATCTTACACTCCTAAAACAAAGGCCCCCTTCATTTAATCAAATGTCCTGCTTGAGGTAAATTATCCCACTACTATTTCACTACCTTTCCTGCTGACCAAAGTTTGTTTAGTTGCTTACCACTCAAACAAAACCAAATTTGATGAAAATTAATTTGACGTACCATATAGATGATTGGTGTTGAAGGAGAGCATAGATGGAGAACAGAGTGCAAGTTTGCTTAATGGTGCAACAATTCAACCGGAAGACCATAAATATATATATATATATATATATATATATATATATATGTCATCTTACATCAACATCATAAAGTTCATTTTCACTTTTGTTGGCTTTATGGCTTTTCGCAACCGACTGAGTTGATATAACGAAGGACTCTTAAGTATTCTGATTGGCTCATCGAATTTATTTTAATTCTATTTGCCCATCTGAGTCAGTTTCATAATGATAACGCATATAGGGTGCACGATAGACTTACCTCCACGTGGTACACTCTGGATAACGTATCTTTTTACGGCAAAATAGTCTATTACTTGGCATTTTGACTTCAATCTATTATGATTTGCTTGAAACAAAACTATAAGAGAAATTTCCCTCGTCAGGGCAAATCACAACGTCTACAGATACTTCAGTGGAATGCCAGAAGAATGTCACAGGACAAAAAGATCCAAGTCCAGAAAATCCTACAAACCAATGATGTTGACAATTTCACAATTATGGAAGCAAACCTTTCAGATGACAAACTGAAATACTACCGATTCTCAGGATACACCCTGTACCTTCTATCTAAATACCGGCAAGTTGCAAGTGGAATTCTGACTGGAGTAAAAGAAGGCTTCATATCACAATACGATCTAATCAAGAGTAAGAGTTCGAAGCAAGACACATGTGAAATTATCAGATTTAATTATTGAAAATGTCAAAACCACTTCAAGATACACGCAGTCTATAATCCACCCCTGAAGAGTCCCGACTTTGATTCTCTGAGCGTCGCACACAAAACTATATTATTAGGAGACTTCAACGCCCTGTCCACCAGATGGGGCTATAAGGATACAAACATAGCTGGTAAGGAAATTGAAGACATGCTAAACAGCAACCATCTGGAACTTATTTACAGCAATGAGGATCCGGCTACATATCTGCACTACAGAACAACTCCTGACTTGCTTCTGGCTTCAACCGACATCAGCGAGCTTACACACCGCACAATTATTGACTATCCTGGTTCTTGTCACGAACCAGTCATTGCTAGTATTACCATCGGCAGCAAAAGCATGACAAAGAAAGTGCCAACTAAGCTATCATGGAACTTCAAGAAGGCTAACTGGCCTAGATTCACTAACTTTTTGGAGAATGAACTTCACACAAGTCCCCTCAACTTCAACTAACATCCTGACAAACTTTGCAACGATATCACGAATATTATGATTAGATGTGCAAAGAAAACTATTCTCCGAGGTAAGACACTTTGAGGAATTGAAAAGAAAGCGGGACGCCCTTCGCAACACTGCTGATCAGTGTTTTGATCTAAACACCTTGAGGAACTGAAAAGAAACTTCGCAACACTGCTGATCAGACTGGAAGAACGGAAGACGCACAAGCCATTTTACAGGCTAAATGGACTTCCTTAGGCAACTTCATCTCAAATATCAACTATCCATGTGATAGCCAACGCACTTTCAAATTTCTGGGTAACCTCCAAAACAAAAGGAAAGACCCAAGAAAGAACCGATACGCTTTTACAACAAACTGCTTACCAATGACTTTGAAAAGCTAACTACTATGCAAGGCTATATTTCGACACCGAAATAGCTAACTACTATGCAAGGCTATATTTCCAAAAGCAAAAGAAAAACCCTTTTGTCAGAAAATCTTCAAAAGATTTAAAGATACAAGTAAGACAGTATGGTGAAATTAAGGAAGATATAACAACACCAAATAATGTGCTTACTGAACCATTCAGGCCTTGCAAACTTGATGACGCGATAAAAAAACTAAAAGGCAACATATCTTAAGGCAAAGACGATATTCATCCGAAATTTCTATTTAAAATGGAACCAATAGTTAAGGAAACCATGCTGACGCTTTTAAACAAAATCTGGGAGAGCAGTCTCGCACCTAACCAGTGGAAAGTTGGCATAGTATACCATTACTAAAAAAGGGCAAAGACCCTAGCAACTTTGTCAACTATAGATCAATCTCCCTCAAAAGCGTTTTGGCTAAATTTATTTAAAGAATGATTTTAAGGAGGCTGGCCTGGTTTCTTGAGACCAACAATATTCTTAGGAGTGAACAAACAGGTTTAAGGCCGCAAAGCCCAAATAACCAACAATTAGTCACTTTCTCCCATGTCTGCTTGTGAACAAGCCCAGAGCCCTGACCTTGGATATCAAGCATATTTTTGGTAGGATGGTCTAATCTAGGATGCGTTCGCTCTATATATTACAGGGAATGCTCCTCAGTGATGCTCAATACCTCAGTGGCCAACCACTTCAATATGATTTCTTTGGCAAAAGATATATTTATTACTGCTATGAGTTTCCTAATCTAAGTAAGAATTCATTTGGCACTGAAACATAGACAATAAAGGTGAGTAAAATTGACTTATTTTCTATAGCATTCACTTATTTATGCCTTTCTTGAAAATTACGTTTGGTCACAACTGTGATTCCTTCGAATGTTACAAAGCATCTAAAATATTCAATATGCCTGATCAGTCCAATAAAAAACAGTTTATCATGCATGAAGCGTTTATACGTATTGAGCGGAAAGCTATTAAGACTAACTCAAGAATCTTACTCAGTGGCTAAATCGTGTGGCCACTCACTTGCTCATTGTAAACACAGCAAATGATTCGGGTAGATTAATTTATGCCCAAATCACAAACTCGGTTCACGTATCTTTAAATCATATTCTTGAGATTTGGATTTGTCTTTATGTGTATGTTATGTCAGAGAAAGTCTTTAATAACAACTTAATTTCTTATCTCCTAGTATTTCAAGTCAATTCCCTTAAAATTATCCAACTCTTTATTTGTGAAATTGTATGTTCGCAAAATTATATCATTTTCACAACGACGAGAATAAATATAATCTTTAGATATTTTATAACCATTATAAACACAAAAAATGTGCACAAACATTTGTTTGTTCAACATGACTTAATAAAGTGTAGTAGGGAAAAATCTGTAAAAGACGACTCATTTTCCATAACATTTATTCACTCATGCCTATTAAGAAATTACAAAAGATGTCATACTTTTTGATAAAGAGTCGAAATAACCGCCAAAAATAATGAAAAGTATGATATGGAAAGGCTTTAACAAAATCCAATCTTTTACAAACAGGCCTTCCACAGGGAGCTGTCACAAGCTTCACTCTTTTCAATGCCTTCATCAACGACATAGCCGAATTAGTACATACAGTCACGGGCATCAAGTGCTTACCTTATGCAGATGATCTTGTTCTATGGTATTCCACCCCTTAGAAAAGCGCTTAAGAGAGGACGGAAAGTGCCCTAAATTGTACACTTAAATTAATAGCAAACTGGTGCAGCAACAGTGGAATGGTAATCAACACCACGAAAACTGCATTCCAAACCTTTTCTTTGGCCCATCACAGCATAAACCCGCTTCTAAGGTACAAGGATACTACCCGAGAAAAAACCAAAGAGTTCACTTATCTTAGAATGACGTTTGACACAAATCTTAACGTCGAAAAGTCACATTGCTAAAATAACACAACGAGTCTCCAATAGACTAAAATGCTAAAATAGCAGAACGAGTCTCCAATAGACGGAATGTCATGAAGCGTCTTGCTGGTAGCTCTCCAATAGACTGAATGTACTTAAGCGTCTTGCTGGTAGCCAATGGGGCCTGTAGCGCTCAACTCTAGGACCACTTAACAAGATGTTTATTTAGCCAATAATGTTGTATTGCTGTGAAATATTCAGCCAATAATGTTGTATTGCTGTGAGCCACTCATTCCAACCACAGAGGTGACTCTCAAACCCCTCGAGAAGGCACACAATCAAGCTGAGAGGTGACTCTCAAACCCCTCGAGAAGGCACACTACCAAGAATTACGACTAATTACTGGAGGGATTAAATCAACACCCATTGATGCAATGCCATGTTCAGGGATAAAATCAACACCCATTGATGCAATGCTCCTAGTTACAGGAAGCGCCACAATATGTTCCCTTATCAAAGAAAAGACATTGATCCTGTAAGGAAAGCTACTGCGCATTCACATGGATAAATTCATCAGCACCTATGAAATAGACCAAGACATCTAAAAACGCATTCTGGTCTAATAAAGAAAGTCATGGAACTGAAGAATGCATTAAAAATCGATGAAAAACCAAAATGCCTCTCTCTACCCATGAACACATTAGCAGACGCTGATGTAGTGTGTCGCACCCAACTGCCTGACTACTTCAGGAAATCAAACACCCCTCCAGAACAAATG
>UZAE01001957.1:0-10843 GCA_900617975.1 Rodentolepis nana
GCCGGCTAATAGACTTTTTGCCATATGAATATACGTTGCCCAGGGTGCACCACGTGGAGGTAAGTCTATCGCACAGCAAACATGCTTAGTAATTGGGTACTTTCAAGTTAACTTGAATGAACAATAATGGCTGATTAGCTGAATACTTCGCTGCACGCTCGTCTTCATCCTCCGTGATTGCTTAGTTTACTCGTGCTAGGATTGTGGAGTCGAGGGGTTTGCCACTTCGTTATTCCCTTTGATATAGCGAACTTGCTTTTAACTGCAAATAGTTATTTTTGCACCCTTCAAATCCCAAAGATCGTTTGAAGTGAAATTAAAACATCAGTATCGTTTATTAATAAGTCCATTTAATTCAAGATTGCAAGGAAAATGCAAATGGGGTGATTGGAAGCAAAGCTTCGCTCCTACAGTACTAAGAAGGGGTGCGCGATAGACTTACATCCACGTGTAATGTTAAAAAAACGACTTTCACCTCGATAAAGCTTCTATACCACGCCTTCTCTTGATTGGTTTTTAATTCCCATTTCTTAGATTAAATATGAAAAATTGACAAGGTACATTTTGAAATATTCCTGTTTTGCACATTTTAATGTGACAAGGTCTCTCCATTGTCAATGCAATAAATTAATCCAAAAATTAAATATTTGAAAGAGATTGTCCATGTGTCTCGAGCCATCACATTTCCCATCTGATTAGTCATTCATTCGGTATCAAAACATACAGTCCTTAAAACTTGTTCAAGTCCTACAACTGTGTAACCTTAAAACTTGCACCAGAATGACTAACCAAGTGGGGAATTGAATTATCTTGAACATTTCATGTCCACTAATGACGTATCAACGTTGCATGTCCGTCGTGTCAGAGATCATAGATTAGATACCGATTGGTGCGCAACCAGTAACTGGAAGGATAAACTTCACAAGAATGGTGTTTTTCCGTTGTGCATATGCGATACGGTGGTTGACGTGTTCATCTGCATTGTCAGCTACGTATTATGGATCTTATGCCTATCGGTGCATGGCTAATGAAATGGTGGACAGAATTCGAGTGTTTGTCGGGGAAGCTATATGATGTTATTTTCTTTCACCTCTGTCAAACACAAGGTGTACGCGTGGGAAATCCTTCCTAGATCTGCACGAGAATTTATTTTTGTAATTATGATCCTCAGGATATTTCCTCAATTTTTGCATTAATACACTTATGCTGAATTGCTATTGTCATAATTTTATCCGATTATGACATCCGTTTCCACTTTCCATTAGAGAAACATAATCTGATAAAAAATAATGTTATTATGATACTGATATGCGCGAATTGACTTCATCACTCTAGAAATATCGGCACTTCCAACATTGAACCTTGCGACTCTTCCTATGGTGTCATAAGATGACCAGATCGATTGGTCAATTTTAAAGTGGCCTGGTACCTATTTGGAAGACCGGTGAATTGAGTTCCAGTGTTTTCATTCGTGGAGAAAACAATGAGTAGTGTTATTTTTCAAATCGTGTCCAACGTTTTTGAGCAAATTAATAGAATTATTATTTTAACTTTATTACTGCTTTCAGATGGAGGTAGCATATTGATATTCATAGTTTATCTAATGAAAACACTAGCATTTAGCTTAGACCAACAGAGGAAGGTTAGTACCACAGAAAATTAAATCGACCGATGCTAAATTTTGACTAATCTCTGGGACTTCAATAGCTAGTATAAACGTCTGTTAAGTCAATTGCCGCAAGATCACTGCGCATATCGTTAAACGCCCTGGTTAGTTTTGTTCAACAAGAGGCGGTAAAACGTGATTTACCCGTAGTTAGAGGGCTCCATGATGCATTCCTTCTTACAAAAACCAACTATCAATTACACGGGGTGTGCGATAGACTTACCTCCACGTGGTGCACCCTGGTGGGTGTGCGATAGACTTACCTCCACGTGGTGCACCCTGGGAAACGTATACTCATACGGTAAAAAGTCTATTAACCGGAAGTTTGTGTGCGATAGACTTACCTCCACGTGGTGCACCCTGGGCAGCGTATTTTCTTACGGCAAAAAAGTCTATCACTCGGCTTTCGTTATATTCATACGGCAAAAAGTCTATTAACTGGCAGTTAACTACGATAGACTTACCTCCACGTGGTGCACCCTGGGCAACGTACTTTCTTACGGCAAAAATTCTATCACTCGGCATTCGTTTTTCAATAGACTTACCTCCACGTGGTGCACCCTGGTCAACGTATATTCATACGGCAAAAAAGTCTATAAACCGGCAATTGACTTCTGACTTCAAACTACCATCACCTCACTGTATATCATATTCGACCACTTCCACAGTATCCATCTTACCTTTTTTCTGCCTGACTCTTTCACAACTGTCAATCATTATTCTGCCCCTCCTCTCGACTTTCGTCACTTTGATGTTCCTCCTCCTCCTCTCTGTGAAGCCCGAAATCAGCTAAAGGGCTAATGATAACTATCATAAAGCCTGCCATTTAAAATATATAAATGTACTGCTATTTCTGAAGCCCGAAATCAGCTAAAGGGCTAATGATAACTATCATAAAGCCTGCCATTTAAAATATATAAACTATCAATTACACTCCACCAAGTTAGAGCATAGGTGAATACTTATGCACATTTCCAATGCTAAATAAAGCTTCGTTCCAACAGATTAAGAAATGAAAAGTATCTTTCACCTTACTCAATTTTCAAAGAGGAAGCTTCTTTTCAATCACTCAGTAGACCGATATAATCGGGAATTATCTCGATCACGGAATTTACCTTTGATCACTATCATGTGATAGACCTGCATAACTCAAGGTGATAATGCTATGCATAATATGCATGCATAAGCACTAACGACCAGTCGTGTTATGCAAAACTGATCAGCGCGAGGTGAGGCCATGTTTTATCAGAAGAGCAAAGAAAAGAGCCCACCTTTTTACTATGCCAATTCAAGTTGATTAGACTAGCCCCCCGTACGTCTAAAGATGACATTTGGCCTGGCATTCAGCAAAACCACAGGCATAAAGTTCATACCAAAAGTCATGCCAGTAATCCTTCTATCCATAAAAGTATATGGTTTATATGGTTGCATTTGCATGAGAAATTAATAGCCAATAACATGAATGAGATGAATCACAGTTTTGTTACCCCGATAGAGCACTATTTGGCTTATGAAATTCTGCTTAAACCTTAAAAAAAGATTAAACAAGTAATGCTTTATCGATTGCTTTAAGCAATTGTTGACCTATCAATCCACCTAATCAGAAGAACAAGTTCACAAACTATGCAGAATACAAGGTAGATATTGGTTGAGTTTATATGGTAAATAAACATTTGATGATTTATGGATCTATAAACTGCGAGTTAATAAACAGCCGCGAAATTACCGATCCAATTGCAATTACAAATAATATTGAGATCAATATTACCTGAATATGGTTATCGTTGAGTAATTCAACTAACTGCCGACTAATAGATAAGGATTTATTGAACTGATTAATTACATAAATATATTTAGCTTATCTATCGTCAAGCTATTCAATGATTGAAGGTGACTGTTTGAGATGGACCATTTCGAAGTCAGTTGAATCATTTATTAACAATGGATTCTTCCCAATCGTAACTTATGGCTATACATTTTTTACCAAATGGGCTTCTATATAGCTACTAGATTTAAATAAGTTGGGGTGCTTTAATGACTTCAATTCTGATGTTGATTTTTAAAAATAGACCAGTAATTGGCTGGTAGTTCATCAACTTTTTGAGTCTGAGCAAATTAAAAACAATCATAGAATCATGTATTGGCATTTTTTATGAATGGCCTTGAAAAAATTCATTACGGTAACAGACGTCTGCCTCAGGTACAAGGTTATTGATTATCTCAGGTGTGTAATAAACACAATAACGTTACATAAATTCTTGAATTTAGAAGACAAAAAGATCATGCTTGACCTTATTAGAAAGGTCAATTAACAATTTAAGATTTTTAGAACTTTATATACGCAGACTATCACTGGATTATAGATCGAACTGTTAGAATAAACTTCAAAAATTAAGCGAAAGTGAATTTGTTTGAGAAATGGATTGGTATATAAGGATTACTTCCACTTGAGTCAACAGAATGTATCAGTTCAGCACATTTGCCGTGACTAATTGAGGTGAAATACTTCGAATCTCAGTTGTATAATTTCGCCGTTTTGTCGATTATGCACAAGACGGGGTAGGTGCGCACATAT
This sequence comes from Rodentolepis nana, assembly GCA_900617975.1. NCBI lineage: Eukaryota > Metazoa > Platyhelminthes > Cestoda > Cyclophyllidea > Hymenolepididae > Rodentolepis > Rodentolepis nana. Next base: position 4,242 of record UZAE01001957.1, read on the forward strand.
ACATTAAGAAAAGAAACGCAATATGAGGCCAATGGCTCACGTAATCAATCAGTAAAGCTATAAACACCAAAAAGAGAGCGATTATCTTTGATAATAATCGGCTCACAGAATGATAAATAAGCGTAATACCTATAAACACCACAAATCCGAGAGAACATGGCGGAGTTACCATCGTTTTGACACTGTCAACAGCCGCGTACCACATTAAACTAATCTGCCGAACCTTCCAATGAGTCATCGTGGAACACAAAAAGGAAAAGGGGGGGGGTATATTAAAATGAAGGGGAATAAAAGCCTCGCAGTCGGTTAAAATAAAAAAATGGAAAATCATTTTTCAAAACGAGCTAAAGGCGCTGTTAAAACAAGATGCTAAACCAAAGATCTTGCAAATACTTAATTACTACAAGCAGGAACATGGTACATAACAAATGAAAGTGTTTTAAAACAAAGAATATTTGTAGCATCGAATTGAGCTGTCAAAGAACAAGGTTTTAATGAAAATATTAATCAAACATAGAAAACATTGAGAATGAAACAATTCTAAGGTTAAGTATCTATGAGTCCCCTACTGAAGCCAATGACAATGTTTTAATAACAACACCAATTAGAAGTAAAAACAATGATAATTAAAAGACAACAATGAATTCTAATAATAATAAAATTCTCATAACTTAAATAAAACCCAAATAAATAGAGACATGTTACGTGATGATACACATGGCCGAATGCATATGACAGGCAAGACCGTATATACATGGGAATGCAAAGGACCAAAATGAAAGAATGGATACTCAAGTAATAAGAGCGGATGGCGGAGGCGGTGGGGGCGGCGGAAGAGGTCCATTTATGAGAAATCGTGAGGCAGAAGACGATTTTCGACGTTCCCGAGAGCTAGAATCCGAAATTCTCTGCTTGACGGTTGTCTGTTGAGGAGAATAGTCAGAGGTACTTTGTGAACTCCGACCAACAATATGCATTGCTGCAGAACTATTATGAACGGCGAGAGCTTCGGATAGATCAATTAATTTTAAATGAGTGGTTATGGGAGCTAAAGGCGACGAGGAATCATCCAGTCCAACACCACTAATTATAGATGAAGTCTAGATGACAGAAACAAAAAAAGAATGAATTTTGTTTAACTAATTGACTCATAAATAATATTTACTAAGCTTACTACACTTGTGCTTCCTCCAGAACCCATATGTGCAAGGTGACGGAAATCCGTCGGAGGACCAATAAGCCGTCGGTCAATTTTGCCTTCCTAAATATAAGATTAGGAAAGAATAAAACAACTCCTACAGACGGGTCTTCGTACGCAATGCAGCATGTAAACAACGTGCCCCCTTGGCTACTAGAACATAACTTCGACCTAAGCATTACTTTGCAACAGCTGGGTACAAAACAAGAAAACACAATCAACACACCATACAGAGCGGTGATATGGTGCGTGAATGAAACAAAGATGAGAAACTATAAAAGCTTGTTAAAAACTATATGGTACATAATTTCTGTTTATATTCAACGAACCGTTAATAAAAAATAATAATTAAATATATTTATTTTTCAATTTTCTTGGGCTGTTCGAAATTTATTGAACGGCTATCAACGCATTTGCTTTGCAGTGCTAATAACCTCGGGATATTTAATCCCTCATTTATAAACACTGCGTGATCGTTGTTATTTGTAAATGGTGCAAATGGGTGTAAAGTTAACTTAATTGATTTTTCAGTAAAAAAATTTTTCGCTTTTTACGAGATATTTAGGTATAAATTGGAAGATTATTCATCTACCCCAAATTAGTTTACCACAATTAATTATCATAGCTAAAGCGATCGGTTTTACCTGTCGCCAAGACTATTATATCACATCAATTCGTGAATAAATTTTTCCTTTCAATCCACGGTCACAGAATTTTGCAATCACCAAGCACTAATACAAATTATTGTAATCAGCCCATTTTAACCGAATAAAGGAATATGGTTGTCGGATACAACAAGCATGAGTAAACCAATAAAAATCGAAAAATTTAAACTCACAGATTGGTTTGCTTTCATTTTTCCCGTTTGCCATAAGTGAAATTTTCCAAACAAATAAACATAAAAATGGTTTAGTTGAAAACTGATATGTTAACCATTGGATTATTACTTTTATTGAAATTTATTAACTCCGACGACAACTCCATTTCCATTCCAAATTACTAGAAATGGATTAGTCTCGCCCTGAAATATAGTTTTATGAAATCAAAATTGGACAGTCATGATTGGAAATAGGGTATGTGAAATCAGGATATCTGGCCAATTTTTCAAGCTTTGCATGAATACATGTTCCAGCAGTATAAGGCTGAAATTTTGCCATTAATTGATATTTATTAAATTTCTTAAATAGGATGAATATAATAAATTTGAATTATGGTTATCTTTGAACCAACAAACTATAAATTTTCATTCGGAAAAGAAATCTTATTATGTTTGAAATTAGAATGTGCTGTGCTAAAAGAAATTATCAGTTTCTAACACTTTGTTGCAATATTGTGAGAGAGAAATAGAATATGCATATTAGTGGGAATTTGATTTACAGATCGCGCTACAGTACTAATGTTCAATGCACGTCTTAAACATGTATGATTAATTAAGATTGATATTATAAATTTCTCGAAATACTAATTACCTTAATATTACAAATTTCCTGGAAATCAAATCCAGTAAATTGTTTAGTGGCAAATTGAAAGAATGCAAATATGCATTTTATTTAATCTAACCTACATTACCAAGCCCATTTTAAAATTATAAACAAATTTGCTCTAAATAATTTAAAAAGTATTGAATATTTTGACACTGTTTTAGATTTTTCAAAATGCATTCGACAAACATATATAGTTATAAATGGCCTAAATAAAGCTTTGGTCTGACGACACTATCTTTAATCCTAAACTTTTCATAATATAAATATTTAAAAAATTAATTTCATTGAAAGATCAAGAAGTAATATTTATAATTTGCTTTCATGTTTGTGTTGTTTTCAAGGCCATTTGTCATTGTTTAAGTCATTCAAGTCGCCTCCGACTTCTTAAATTAATCATACCTTACCGTATATATTGCTTTTATTGTAGACACCATTTATTTATCCTAACTCTCATTTTAAAGTGGACTCAATATAATAAGTAATTAACAAATAATTAAATTAACTAAATGGGTCATCGATTGTTTTAAATTTTTTTCTTTTATTAATATCTTAAAATGTGATTTCGCTTATTTTTTCTTTCTTAAATGTCCATATTTTCATGTGGTTTAATGTATATTCTAGTTTTTAATTTACTTTATTAATTTAACATTAATTCAAAATATTGTATTTAATTTATTTTTATGTATTCCAGAAGGTCTTCCCTCCATGAATACTTGTATTGAATTATCATTTGAAGGCAGTTCGGACGATGAGGATGAAAGTACTGATGAGCAAGATGGTTATTTTCCTACAGCCGGAGAGACATTTGACTCCGGACAAGTATACTTACCTAATGTGCCAATAAACATTAAAATCACCCAAGTTTACTGGACTAGTAAATTCAATTATCTTAAAGACCGTGTACGGAGCCCGAGTTTCTCTCAACACATTGTGGACCAATCAACAATTGATAGCGAGGAACCATCTAGTGGCCCGGGTCGTGTTCCCAGCCGATATGAGATCACTGTCACTCATGGACCATATGAATGGCAGCTCATGAAAACGTACAATGATATATATGCATTGCATAGAGAAATCGAGTTTGATCAAATGAAACTCAAGGTTAAAAGAGCAACGTAGGTGTTATTCCTTTAAGCACCCACTTTCCCTTCTTCTTCTTTTATTTGAAAAATTATATTTGATTCGTATTGATTAGAGAAACTGTAAAGGCGGGTTTCCATCATCCTACCGATCAGGAAGCAATAAAGGAACGTCGCCTCTCTGTTTTTCCAAAACGATGGACTCTAAACGTTCCTGAGGAGGCTATGAAAGAACGCCAAAAACTGCTTGAGGAATATCTTCAATCAATCGTTAATTGCAAACCTCTCCGATATTTGGAGGGAGTTGTAAGTCATTTTAAACAATTTTCACTCTTCCCGTTTTTTAGAATGTATTTATTTATCTCATTTCACTTCATAGATGAACTTCTTTGAGATATCTCCAATAACATTTCGTCTACGATTGGGTACTTCGAAGTTTAAGGAGGGATCTATAAAGAAAATTCCGAAACCTGGCAAATTCCCAATTCGACTCACTGCCTTCTGTGTGTACGAATGCTCTTGGCAAACTCGGTAAGTCCATTTGAGTCGCTTTATTTGCTCAGATTTTTGCGTGTTTGTTAATTAGGTCATCATAGTCGTTGTCATTACTTCATGTGATTAAGAAATTATGAAGCGCCAAGATTTATTATTGGATTGTCTTCCAGCGACTCTCACATGTTTCATCAAGTGAATTTAGGTGTGCTTAATGTGTGCTCAATTTCATGACTTCATTTCTAAATACGCATCCACTTCATTGGCCTAATGAGTTGAACCTTTACCTGTAACAACACGGAGATTGATTTTATATTTGACAATTAAAAGTTTAAAATAACCTTCTTTTTATTTGATTAATGAATCTATTGGTTATTAATTCTTTTTCGCAATTTCACCACCCAATAGAGTTAGATTTTAATTCAGCACTGAATACCACAGGTAGGACTACTCAGGAAGTTTGGTAGAATTAGGTAAACTAATGGTCTCACTTGAATTCAAAAAAAGGTACAACAGACGTTCTCATGAAAGAGGCGGGTGTACAAGCGAATTTGGACGGCAAAATAAGATGAGAAAAACAGAGTAGAAAAAATTGGCACTTGGAGGGCTAAGGAATAAGTAGTAAGTGAAAATATAATTATAATAGAGATCTAATTACTGAATTGAATGTTCTGTACCCTTAATTCGCCAGTTGGAATAGAGTAGATTTAAAAAGTGAGGTTTGCGCTAGGCAGAAATACAATATCCCTTGCAATCCAAAACCCCCCCCCCCCCACACTTTCTGAAGAGGAACATTTCTTGAGATAAACTCACATTCCAATAAAGACAGACACAAGCAGTTATATTGGCAACGCAGTTAACAGACTTTCAAGCTTTTATTGTAATTCTGGAAGGAGATTTATTTCTACAATTTTATCCTGGTCGTTGAATAGATTAAGAAATTTGTAACGCAGTAGAAAGAGCGTTGGCCAGTCCGATCCTTTTTAATGTAATTTTAAAGGTGTCAGCTTCTTGAGATATGATTTGAGAGATTTGGTAGCCACCTCAACATCAGGTATTACTTACTTAATGACTTGATTGGTGGTTTCAATTTGCCAACACCACCAAATTGATACACTCACTATGGCGTTGCAGATAGATCGAAATTAGCATTGTAGAGCTCCAATAACTACTAATCTACTTATCAAGCTCGGTTTCAACTTTACTACCCGTGAGTACCTTTTTAAGCATTATTTTTCTAAGAAGTTTGATGCATTTGAATGCCTATGCAATTTCTACTCGTTTGGATTTACTTTGAGTCACGAAACGTGGGTAGCACTTATGTTTGAGGTGTCGTGATTGTTTAATTTTTTTATGTTTGCCACATATTGATATCGCCACTCACTGTGACTTAATTTGAAGGGCTACTTTAAACGCAGATACAAAATTGAAAATAGAAAACAATTTTGTCATGAAACACTCCTGGTTTCGTTGTATTTAATGAATGAAAATTGCCAGTAATCTATACACTTATAATCTTTATAATCATCTTTTGAGTACTGGCAAGATCAAATGATTATGGAATGCGTATTTCATTAAAAAATAGTATGGAGGAAGGAATCTAGAAGCCTTTCCCGAAAGTTTCTCATTTTTGTCTAATATGACCACCGACTCGAACACATGTCCTTTGGGAGTGCAGAAGTTACGGTACTCCTGTATTGAGGCAATGGGGCAACAAAGGAGAATTGAGGTAAATTCTTCAGATTATTAGCTACTACAAGCAAAAACACAATGTCCTCTTGTGTTAATGGAAGGGGCGTCCAAGATGAGTCAAAAAAGGAATTGAGTAGACTTAAACATTGAAGTCAGAGTGTAAGATATAATTATATCAAATGGCAAGCGTCTTAATGGTTATTATTAGCCTTTAAGTTGACTTCAGTCTTCACAGAGGGGAATGAACATCAAATTGAAAGAATTCGGGAGGGGGGAGGAACAGAAGTGTGTTTCAAAGATGTAAGAGGCAAACACAAAGGTAGAAAAAAAGGTGAGGTGAGTACTGTGGAAGTAGTCCAATATGGCATAGAGTGAGATGAAGGTAGTTTGAAGTGAGAAGTCAACTGCCAGTTAATAGACTTTTTTGCCGTATGAATATACGTTCCCCAGGGTGCACCACGTGGAGGTTAGTCTATCGCACACCCCAGTCAGTGTAAGATTAGTCCTGGAAAATGTGCAATTGTCAGACTCAATACCACCGTTTATCTGTTTCTTCCTGGAAATGGTCACTTCCCTCAGTTTCAATTGCCTAGATCTCAGGTTTTATTCCCCCTTTTCTGAGCGAATTCAGGTTCAAATAGTCTGAAGCCAGCTTAT
>UZAE01001958.1:0-10840 GCA_900617975.1 Rodentolepis nana
ATGATAAATATCATAAAGCCTGCCATTTGAAATATATATATTGATAGTTATCATTAGTCCTTTGGTTGACTTCAGGCTTCACAGAGAGGAGGAGGGACATCAAAGAGACAAAAAGTCGAGAAGGGGAACAGATGAGTGATTCACAGTTGTAAAAGAGGCAGACAGACAGACACAAAGGCATAAAAATGTAAGATGAGTACTGTGTAAGGGGTCGAATATGACAAATAGTCGGGCCATAGTAGTTTGAAATCAGAAGAAAACTACCGACCAATAGACTTTTTTGCCGTTTAAGTATACGTTGCCCAGGGTGCACCTCGTAGAGGTAAGTCTATTGCGCACCCCAACACAAAATATGTCAATTTCAATTATGAGCAAATTATTGCTCAAACTCAGTATTTCTCCAAATATAGGAAATCGAATTTCTTAACCAACATATTTCTCCCTCTTGGATGAATATAATTGTCTAGGCATCTAGGCTTTTGAATTATCTGTATACCAAGTCCTTCGAATCAGCACTGCCTATTTCCAAATTTAACTAACTCACCACGTGCGAAAAGCTCTAATTTTCGTACACAATTTTGCAGTCTCTATGCTGAAATCAACTGAGGGAAAAACTAAGATAAACCAGAAATTCAAATGAAGTGGAAGCACTTTTGCTGATTCCTTTAACCCCTTGACGTCTTTCAAAACCGTACGGTCCTCTTTCAAAGTAATCCTCATTGGTAGTAGACTCGTATCACAAGGCGTTATTGCCATTTGAAACACACTCAACAAGTCTATGACCTTCACCTGATACCGCCAAAACTCATCACATCGGCGGTATCAGTTCGCTGTGCTGTTGGGTGCATTTGTCAAAAACATAATTCAGGCGCTAAAGGGCTAACTTGACTCTCCATTCTTCACCTACTGTTGGGATAATTGGCTATTTCTCCGGAATAGGAAATTTCAATCTATTTGCCTTGGCACAGATAATTATACGTCAAGGGACTTATTATGTAATGACCCTAATTAAAATTAGCACATATTCGAGCAGCTGGTGCAATTATTTGAGAATTACAAAATAATCCTCGAAACGAGGCTTAACTTCAACTTTATGGGGTGTGTGATAGACTTACCTCCACGTGGTGCACCCCGGGCAACGTATACTCATACGGCAAAAGTCTATTACCTGGCAGTTGACTTCTGACTTCAAGCTATCATGACCCCACTGTATGTCATATTCGACTACTTTCACAGTACTCATCCCACCTTTTTTCCACCTTATCTACTTCCGTCTTTGATACACTCTACTGTTCCTCCCCCCCCCCTCTTGAATTTTTTACACTTTGATGTTCCTTCCTCTCTGTGAAGACTGAAGTCAACTAAAGGGATAATGATAACAATCAAAACGCCTGCCATTTGATATAATAATAATAACTTCAACTTTATTTCGTCGTTTAGATTCGCTCTTCTCCACCGGCTTTGGTCCAGCTGAAGCAAGATCTAAACCCAGTTCCCTGAGATGAAGGTAGAAGACTAGGAATTTATTTGATGCAGGAAACAGTTCGTGGAAATTACAAGTCACCAGCAAGCGTTTCTCGAAGACGCACACAGAAAGAGAAAATAAGAGCGCATTAATATCACGAGATAAGTTGGCAAATGACCACAATTAATAGTGACTATAATAAAAGAATTTATTTTATAATCCTATAGTAGTGGCAACAATAGTAATAATCATGAATGGAAAAAAGCTATGAGATATCGTTCAGGTAAATAATTGATTATACGGCCAACAATGAATCACTTCAATGGCAGAGTTTACATTTGTGTTTTCAAAAATCCTCCTTATCTTGTACCGAACATTCCACTTCGATTGGTGGTTACAAGGTCCCTAAATAAGAGAAATAAATCATCCGGATTACAAACAGCCAGTTGAATATTGAATTTAAATAATTCTTCATACTCGAATCGTTTCAGTATATACTTCAGTCCTTCGTAAACTCCAGATCCAAAAGCGGCCTTGGATTCAACAGAAGTTCTTCGTATCGCATCCTTGGGCAGTTTTTCCCGCAAATTTTCACCAGCGTATATATAGATCTGTAGTGCAACATGAGTATTTTAGTCAGTTTTACCAAACCGTTGCCATTATTTGAGAAGAAAATGCAGACAAACTTACGACGCCATCGTTCTTTGAGTAGAAAATAACAATTTTATCGGATTCTGATTCGCAAGTGGTTGGAAGTCTCCAGGATTCAAATAGGTAATAGGTAAAAATAGCAGCATAGTCGATGACGTTTTTATCGGTTTGTTCATCAGCTCGTCTAGAAAAAGAGGTAATAATAAAAGTCTCCTTGATACAAATGAAATTAACAACTGACTAGTAAAACAGGCTAGCGATGATGTTGTTATGTTTACTTCTCCATATGAAGACTGTTTAGCTCGTTAGTGCCAAGTAAACTACGCCAAGTTTTGGCACACGTTCAATATAAGATCCGAAATTTGTCGATTGCCATTCCATAATACTTCACGAGTTTCGGAGGCAATTTGCACATCCAATTTGCCAGAAGTCGTGGGAGGATAACTCCTCATTTCAAACCCGAATTCTCGTCTTAATTACTAAGAATGGGGGGGGGGGAAGGGCACTACCTAGCACTCGATTACATTGGAACTGGGTTCTGGTTGTCTTGAAGGGGAAGATGTAACAAAGCGTCTAAGTGCCTTTTAACGTAAGCTCTGACCGACTTAAATGCCCCCTTCACATCAGGCGAATTCCAAAGGCAAGGAGTCCTTCAGTGTGTTAGTCAGCCATCCCCACTGATTGCAATACTGAAATCAATACACAATTGCTATTTTGGCCACTAAAATAGGTCGTTTATTCTCTATTGAACAGTTGCATTCAATATTAATTGTGATAAATGGTTGCATTTTCAAATAGTACGATAAATGTCAAAAACTTCTATAATAAATGGAAATAAACACTGCAATTTTGTAAGAAGGAAACATTTCCGAGGAGATGTGCGTATGAACCTTTCTTTTTTAGGTTTATAAACTTAGCGTAGGGACATTTTTTCACACAAAAACTCTTGGAGGATAAAATGTCTTGCAGGCTAAAAATCAAGCAAAGGAACATATTCGAGAAAGTTTATATAAATACACTAATTTTGTATAAAAATCAGACATACACATATTTTATTCGAAACGAGCAGTATTATAGAGTTTAAACTTTATTTCAGATTAAAATTAACGAATTAATTGCAAAATCAAAGGATGCTTAATTAAATAAAAAGCACGAGAATAATCTATAAATCAATTCTCTAGAGTTGGAGAAATGAATTCAAAGCGTTAAAAAGCTTATGAAAATGGTTTTTCTGTCTAAAGTGAAACTAATGTGCATTCAAACGAATTTTCGCAAATATGAACAAGATGCGAAATTCGCTTGACATCTTCAAAACTCCGCAATCGATGAAGATCGCATTATAGAGGTAAAGGCTGTGTTATGGTAGATATTTATTTAAACTCCGAATCCCTACCCCTCAAACAGCGTAACTGGAGATTGAAGCTGCTCTCAGGTGGTCTGCTGCGTATTTGGAAATTCCCTGCACTTTAAAACGAACCTAATTTTAATTTTTAATAATTAAAAGTGCTTAAAACAGTGATTTTCCTAATGCTAAGCGCGCATCTTAAGCTTTTATACTGACCAATTCCAACTTTAAATATGGAAGCACAAAAATCATCCGATTCTTCAAACCTTCTTTGTGAGAAATCAGAGAATCAGAATATATTTATTTATTTCAAACGGCAGGCGTTTTGAAAGTTATCATTAGCCATTTAGCTAATGATGAAATCAAATTGACATATCTTGTGGCAGTCACCCAATCACCTCTCAAATATTTCAAGCTTTGTAGATAAACAACAACTGCGGCATAAATTAGTTGGAAACCATTTTTTCAAGCCTAATTTTTTTTATAATTTCCACGTTTGTCATGAGTTGATTAATGTACTATTGCAATCTAAACATCCCACTACTTGTTTGTTCTTTTAATATGAACATTAAGTTCAAAAGATCAAATTAATATTTTGAAATATTAAACCACTATTAGTAGCTATGTAATTGGTAATTAATTATTTGATTAAATGCATTTAATAAGAAAATTAGCACGTGATTAAAATTAATATAACCCAAAAAGGTAACACCCAATCACTTAACTATGAATCCTATCATTTGGTGGATTTTGAAAATGTTTATTATGTTAAAAAAGTATTTTTGATAATAATATCATTAATTAAACATAAATTTTGCAATTGTTTGGGTCAAAATAGATTCTACCTGCAAACCATTTAAAACTGAAAATGAATTATCATGACACGCTACGATTAAATGCCGAAAACAGATCTTGCAAAGGAGGACATGAGTATGATCCGCGCAATGTCAGAAATTTAACAATATTTTGTAAAGACATGTCTGCCGAAATTGAGTAAACAACCACTCACTTTAGTCCCCTATAAAATTTCACTTAATCCGTTTGAAACTGTTAATGATGGCTCTGTGCAGATCAGACTGTCGGATGAATAAGGAATTTTCTTAAACGATATATCTGATCAGCTATATATATTTGTCATTTTTTATCTATTCTAGTTCCATATGTATGCTACCAAGGTCTTTTATTCCTGTTAAGCTTCGCGTAATGGTTAATTTATAAGCCAAAAATCACTCCCACCTTCCTAAATGACAATATAAGTAGTATACACTTACCCAAAGCGAATACTGTCCACCAAGGCAACGGCAATAGTGGGACGAGGATAGCTGCGATCACATTTGGCTCGATCACTATTGATTGATTCCTGCATCTTTAGTAACAGGCGGTTGAGAGAACCCACTACCATGGTGAAATAAATTTTGTTACTCAATGTGGCATTCTATTCCCTTTAGAGCAAGTACCTAGTGATTTGCAGTCAAAATTTTATCCGAAATCAATCATATATTTTTTTTTCTTGCGGTGTCCTACCGGGTCAAATGATGACCCATTCAACCAATTGCCACATCCTCGTAATCCGTGTACTGTCGCACTACTACCTACCCACGTGCATAATCTCGGGTTAATTTCGGTAAAAAGTTGTGAACCGAGTTTATGCTTGGCGCCCAATTTAGGGCCAAGAAATAATACTTCACTTTAATGACGTACATTTTCACCATTTACTGGATGCGTTTACAAAATCACTGTGCTTTTGTTTATTTTATTCACGATTTTGTGAATAAATTGAACCTGATCCTGAGACGAATTGTGCCAATAGAAGTAACCACTAATGAAATGAATAATATGAATATTTTCAATGACATTTTAAATTAACTTTGCATAGACGAAGATGCTATTTTAATTAAAGTCCGCTAAATGCTCTTTAGACGCCTAAAGCAAGCAGCAATATGAGGAACATCCACAGGGTTTAATTATTGGGTGCATTTGAAATAAGGAGAAGACTAAGCGTGTTCAATTTGAGGGAGGCATTGCTGTCAAGACATCATGAGTTTTCATCAGGTGAATTTTGAAGACGGCAATCTTTTCATAATATAGAAGTAGGAAAGTCCACTACATAAAGTGAAAGCGTTTTACCTCTAGGAGCATGGAAACTATAATCCATGATAGGCGTTTGACTTGGAGTTATAGGTCAATCAGATCTGAAGGATTAACTGTAAGCCATTAGGCCAAGACGTTATCGAAGATTACAAGTTCGAATAACCCGACCAATAAATATTTCAAGTGAAAATGGACTTTTTGTCCCCTAGTGGTGTGACTACTTTAAGTAATTCTAGTAAAAAGGTTAGATTGTACCAATCCTCTGTTTAATCAGAGTTACTTCCCATCAATGTCTCCCACTTGGAGGAAATGTACATTGACCTTGATTTTGGCTATTCTAAAGTTCCTCGTGTTAATATGCGCCTCTATCGATTCAATTTAAAGGTAGCTTTGTTTTTTCGTGGATAATTTTTGCACCAAAGTCCATTTCACTTGTCACTAATTCAGCTAAAGCAGTTCAAAAAGAGGAAATTACTTTGAATAAGTAAAAATCTCAAATTTAAAACTGATTTCAACCCTCAAGTTGAGGTTTTGGAACAATGTAACTGTTTACTATGGAACTGTTTATAGGTGCTAATGGAGTGGTCAGTTTTCGTGGTACAGAAACGAAGGTCACTAAAGCGCACTTCTACCATTACTCTTTTCTACAACTTCGTCCAAATCTACAACACCATTTTACTTTGCATTTTCATGAGACTATCACCCAAAACGCTAACATCTTTCAGACTTAGCATACTTAAATATGTTTATCAGAGCTTTGTCGTCAAAAAAAATAGACGCCCAAAACATATGAACGGCAATAAGTCATGGAATTTGTTTATGCAGCCGGTTTTGGCCATCACCATTAACAAGTGAGAATTCGTTCTAAAAATTTAAATTCACAGCCTGAATTTTCTCACAGAGTTTGCCAAAACAGGCATTAGGATTTCCGCTAAAATGAAATTTTGAAGATGCTTCAATTTCCAGAATTGTGAGACCCTAAAGATGAGGTTTGGTGTGCCATTTTTCCAACTTTTGCTAAAATTACATGAACTTGTACTATGTTTAGCCTTTCGATGTTAACCTTTGAATGGAGGTTAGAACTCGAATTCAGGCAATTCAATGCTTTTAAAGGATTGGAGGTAATTTTCTGACTGAATTAAAATTTTAATAAGTGTGTTACTTTGTACCTACATGGCTTTATTCATATCAATTATATTTGCATAAAAATGTTTATTAGTAGACAACGATATCTCCGTCGTATTTGATCTTTACAAGAAAATACTTCATGGTTGAACAAAATTTGGTCCATTGTTCTTCGCGTAAATATGGAATTCTGAAGTTACCATTAATAATTGTTCAAATTCGTGAAAAATTTGACATAAATTTAAAAATTAACCTCCGATTTCACAAATTATTTGAAAATATGATATTCAATCCTTATCAGGTTCAAAAAGATCACATTAATCATTTTGTAACAAATCAGAGTACAACGGTAATCAACGAAATAAATTAATCATGGAACCAAGAACCCTTAGGCACTTACATTGATCAGCACTGAGGACTTCGTTGGGATCACAAATAAGAACATTCTGTGTGGAACTTCCACTGCTACCACTTCTACCGGGCATGCATCGGCTTTTTTGAGTAACAATATTTGGATAAGTTGTGACTTGGCTAATGAAACTGGTGCTGTAGTGATAGGCTTCAGAACCACTCAGTAAGCCAATAATGGCCAAGAGAAGTCCAAGCTTTGAGATCATCATGATGAAGAAGTTTGGTTTGGACGGTGACTACGCAAAACGGTAGCGAATTTTAAATGTACTGCTGTATACTTGCGTACTTGTTATAAATCCACTAGAGCCGTTTTCTCATTGGATGCCACGTTGGCCAATCAAATGTGTAAAAATTCGGACTCGTTTTCGGAATTGTTTTCTTTTGCTTTTTTTATAAATAAAAACTAACACGACTTACTTTTCGAAATTTTCTTCTTAAAAATACATGCATATCATGGAATAAGTATTTTATAACACCCACGATAATGATAAATGGTATTGGAAAACATCTGTGTTGACGTTAAAGCCCACCCTCATTATTTGCATCTGCAAGATATACCAAAATTATGTCAAAATATATCATTCCCGTAACAAGAAAAGATATATTAAATTGTTCAGATTTATTGGCCAAAATAAACATTTCGTAAAATCGAGTCTAAAGACCCCAATAAAGTGATTTCTCCTATCGCAAAGGAAGGAGAAAAAACTTTTTCATTGGGGACAAAAAAATCATTGGTCTACATGCAGTGGGTTTCTGCAAAGTTTATAAGACTTGATTCTGGATTCTGCCAATCGGATTCTAGACGGGAGTGAAAAAAAATGATGTTAGACAGAAGTCTTCCTACATCGCAACTTTGAGAGTAAAGCTAGCCTAACCTTGCTTCAGAACAACTATTTAAAACGAGCAGTTTCAATGCAGCGAGAAACGCACAGAACATGGTTCACCAAATTTTGTTTTAAAACATATCAATTTCTTTGAATATTGATTTTTTCAATCACAGTCTTCTTATTTATATAAAAAATTATTTGCTCTTCATGCCTTAATTGAAGTGTCCAACATCAATTCACACGTTATGGAGGAAGAAGTATGTTAAAAATGCATGGACAATTTAATTTTAGTCAAAATAATATTACAAGACTTCTGGAAAGTACATGAAATGAAATCCTTTGCATCCCAAATGCGAGTTTCTTGAAGATGTACGGAATTTGAAATTATTAAATTATTGACTTAATTATCGATGTTATAACGACCTTTGTTCCTATTTTTCGCATTCAGAAGGAAATGGAGCCATTTTTACGATCAATTTTACTGATTTACCCGTAAGATTTCTCGGAAATTATCATTAGAACAAGCATATTTAATGGAATTGTTGGTCTTCAGATTGTTCAGTTTACGTAATTAGATTTTCCTAACGCCATTTTAATTAAATGAAACAATTCAAAGATATACTCGTCGGTAGAATTCGCTCCCTTTCTCACAGATACTCTGAGGAGGGAAAAACAAACACATCGATGGTCCATAATTATGTATTAAATTTAATCAAACAGCCAGGAAGCTCTGAAAATTGCCGACATTAATCTATTTGGAAACCTTTGGTCAAATCCTCAAACTTTTAATGTGGAAACCTGGAATAGCGGGCGCAAAACGTTGAAAAACTGTGAAAAACTAAAAAATGACTCAATTCCTTGTCTCTATTCCCTTCAACTCACCCCCTCCTCCCTCTCCCCCACTCACCCTATTTTTTCTGTTTACCGAATCGGGCTGACTTGTTCCCGAATGATAATGAATATGACTGTAAGTCTATCTATTTATAGATAGTAGGTAGCATGTGAATTAGAAAATAAGATGTAATAGAACAACGGATAATAAATGCGGCTTTAGAGATTCGCCTTCTGCATTTCGACATTTTTGCACATTTTAATTTAGTTCTGAAGGTTATTGAATAATAACTTCCTACACTTAGGAGTTGTCTTTAGGTTAGTGTGATTGAAAGGTTTATCAAATCGTCCTTTTTGCGTATTGATTTAAGGGCACATCTGAACTCTACATCGCACCAATTTTTCAGCGGATCTATCTGCCTAAGTGATGCATATGGACTGTCTTTGTAGTTCCACACAAGCACGCCTGCCATTTATCTGCAGGGGGCATCTCCGGATCCCTCCACTCTCGCATCACCTTGACATTCTCGTTTGAACTCTCGTCGTAAATAGACATAGGTTTACTCTCAACTCTTGTTCTTCTATATCTTTGGGCTTTAGATAGCTTTTAACTTCCAGTAATAGTCTAAGCTTTAGTTAGTTGTTAACTTAACACCATTTCCTCATTTTATTATGCAGATTTGTACAATTTGTATGAAAGAATACATCTAGTAATGCGAAACAAGTCGTTAAGTGTCCAATTTCATTATGGAAGGAATGCTGAAACAGTGGGACTCATGTACGTTCAAGTAACGGTAAGTAATAATCAATGAATACTTTCCTCTTGGATTCATCTATCATTTCCATCTCATTTTTTTCCACGAGCAGTGTTCGGTTAATTTTTTGTTTCAGAGGTAAATAAAGAGCAGTATTTTTCCTCAATGTGTCTCTTCGGCGCATTCGCCAAATTTTATCATTAAAAGTAAATGCCACTGGAATGACAATTTGTCAACTTCCCATTCCTTGGAATCAAAACCTGATCTATAATCGACGCATTTTGAAAGTAACTTCATTGGCAATTGGTATTCTGAAAAACGCGGCCTTTTCTCTGAAACGCAAGGGTACTTTATAGTACTTTTAAATTAAGTGCATTTAATTAAATTATTGGGCTATTGCTATATGCTGTTCGTCCTCGTGATTACTCTCCTAATTAGTGTTAGGTTGTTAAAGTAAACAATATACATATTGTAAACTCAAGGACCTAAATGGTATTAATAATTTTGTGGGTAAATTCAATTGCATGTAATGGGGTTTACCTAAGAGATTGCAATGTTATGGAAAATGGAACAATAACCACTCAGAAAAGTCAGTCATGGCCAAGTTGAGCCTCACAGTTAGAGCTGAAGTTCTCTGGGAAGGAAAGCATCCAACCACTTATCGACGCTCAATTTTCAAATCAAATTTTCCAAATTATAGAAAACTGGAGAACGATTGGTTAATGTGTGTCAATAGGAAAAGGGACTGCTTTTGTTATGCAGCTCAGAAGTAGAGAGTGCTTTTTCAAAACTTACTTAGTTCTCCAAATTCATGACATTGACCGCTACAACCATATGGAGAGATCCTTTAATATTTCATAGTGACATTACACTTATCATCATACACCGCAACTCAGGGTTAAAGTGAAGAATTTTGAGACTATAGGATGCTGTTAGCTCTATTAAACTACCAGTCAAATAGTTAAAAAGAACCCCGAACCTAAGAAACATTTATTTATTTATTTATTTATATCAAATGGCAGGCGTCTTGATGGTTATCATTAGCCCTTTAGTTGACTTCAGACTTCACAGAGGGGAAGGAACATCAAATTGAAAAAAGTCGAGAGGGGGGGATAGGGAAGAGAAGAGTGTTTCAAAGATGTAAGAGGCAAACACAAAGGTAGAAAAAAAGATGAGGTGAGTACTGTGGAAGTAGTCGAATATGGCATAGAGTGAGGTGATGGCTGTTTGAAGTGAGAAGTCAACTGCCAGTTAATAGACTTTTTTGCCGTATGAATATACGTTGCCCAGGGTGCACCACGTGGAGGTAAGTCTATCGCACACCCCACCTAAGAAACAT
>UZAE01001959.1:0-10836 GCA_900617975.1 Rodentolepis nana
GAATCAGGTGGGTCTTCTCCATTTCCTCCTGTAGGTTACATAGGGGGCAAGTAGGTTGTGTTTACACTCCTAATCTGTGAAGGTGTTTTGCTAAGCAATCGTGTCCGGTACGTAGTCTGAACTCAGCAACGGTTTGGTTTTCTTGGCCAGTAGGCTATGTCAGAGAGTGCCACTGTCCACTGTCTCTCCTTTGCTCGAGCTTTAAGTTCGTTGCACCCTGAGGTATGGAATTCTCTTCTGATTAAGGCCTTCGTTGTGTGGAAAGATATCGATCGGTCCATGCATTGCAAAATCGTTGTCCCCTTCTTAGCAAGTGTGTCAGCAAGCTCATTGCCTTTAATGCCACAGTGACCAGGAATCCATTGTAGGACCACTGTTTTGTTTTTCTCTCTCAGCAGCTCATAGAGTTTTCTACATTCATTTATCTCAGCTGTTTTGGGCGGCTCTCTGTTTCCAATGGAGTTTATTGCTGACTGTGAGTCCGAAAGTATCACCGCCTTGATGAATTTCGTATCCAGGCAACAAAATGGGCATAGTGCTATCCTAATGGCCTCTATTTCTCCTTCAAAAGCGGATCTATTGCGTCCCGCTATTTTTAGTGACTGTAATACTCAGCTATTAAGAGTTTCTAAATTGGGATCGGCTCGCCTTTAGGTTTGCAGTTATCGCGACACCAGCGCTTCCTTATATCACATTAATTTCCAAAGAAACACGGAGACGCCTCACGCCTAACATTCACCAAGTTGGGTCATTCAGATGTAGCTAATGAACAGAATTGAGGTGCAACCATCAAATTGTTGCATTGCTGATTTGAGGTCATACAACTTTGATAAGTCATATTTTTACCACTTTAAAGCATTGTCTTCAAGCTCTATTGCTACTGTGAAAAACGAAAATTAAAAATAAACAAACTAAATGAAATTTTTCAATTTTCACAAATTTGTTTTTTTTTTGACAGGGGTTTAGATTGAACCAATTCACACTAAGGATCTTGCTTTCTTCGTCACATTTGATTTTTAATGCTTATTTTGGCTAATAAATCACGGGTAGAATCAGGACCTCTGCTGTTAGGTTGCAAGATGCAGTGAGTTGAATTGCCCTGCAGAGTGCGAGGAGGAGGAGGAAGGCTATTAGCAATTCTAATTGCGCTTATTTCATCGGTGAAACACGAAATCAATCGTCCCCCCCCACAAGCAATCATGTGATCCTACAAAAATCACACGGATTTCATTGTAGTAAACACTGAAGTTTAAACACAATAGAACTTCTAAGATTTTAAGAAATTTAAGTAATGTTTTTTTAAAGTGAGCCTGGAACAACTATTTGATACATTTTTTTCTTTTAAAATTTGCATTCTTTGTAGTGAAATATTTACTATTAAAATTTAATTACGCAAAAGGTCGTTTCAAGTTTCTAGTGTTGCGTTTTTTGGACTCTGGGTATATCTTTTAAAGTGTTCAAGGGCAAGAAAATTTGAAATAATTTGCTATTCTGGGTTCCAATGATGGGTAACTCAGCTTGAAACAGAAAATGTGATTGCCTCATGGACTAAGTGCGCAGTTTCAAAAATCATTTGCGGAATTCACCACCAATGCCACAAAGTATTCCAATACCTTGCATATTTGAACCTTCAACGCCTGAACGAACAGTATTTAAATTTTTTTAGCAGTTGTGCGCGTAGACACATCTCGGTTTTACCTTATTAAGAATTAATTAGAATTAATTTTTTGCATGATCAGCTGGAACATATATTGGACAAAAACCTCCAGCCATTTGCATGCCAATAATGTCAAATGCACTTTCCACGGTTCTCTATTTACTACGCCGTCTATCTTGACAATTTTGGGCTTATTGTATCTACCTTACCTGATTGTCATTGGACACTTATTTGTTGTACAGCCTTTTGCACAAAGAGCCCTTTTCATCTCAATTGACGGAGTCTTGAAGGTTCATATGGCAAAAAGCATTTCCAAACGCTCACATGGTGTAAAGGGTGGAACTATGGCGCCTCTCCTATTAGATGCTTGAATTGAGCGACTGTATAAATTAGTCAACTATAGTTGGAATGGTTAGCCACCTCGGCTGTTGGTGGACGTCAAGAGTGATCGATCATTTGACCTCTGATGCGGCAATTGGACGTGGAGGCCAATATGTCACCTACAAAAGTTAGAACCGTGATTTAAACAAATTTCAGCTGGTCATATTTTATGTAATCAGCAAATCCAATAATTTATTAAACGGAATATTGAGATGAATTCAACATGGAAGGCAAATTATTAGAACTTGTAATTAATTTGTAATTCTAGAGTATTTAGTAAATCTTTCAACTCGTAAATTTAATTTATTAAATCTTAGCTTTTGCACCAAGCTACAAAATTGCACTGTTCGAAGGCTCAATTTAATTTCTGCAGCCAACGGAAAACATCATCATAAAATGTAACTTATTTTGTTAAAATACAATATACTTCTAAGGGTGGTCAATGTATACTCATACGGCACAAAGTCTATTAACTGGCAGTCGACTTCTGACTTCAAACTACCATCACCCCACTGTATATCATATTCCACCACTTTCACAGTACTCACTTCACCTTTTTTCTACCTTTGTGTCTGTCTCTTTTACATCTTTGAAGCACTCTTCTGTTCCCCCCCCCAATCTTAACCTTTTTCACTTTCTTCACCTTTTTTCTACCTTTGTGTTTGTCTCTTACATCTTTTAAACACTCTTTTGTCCCCCCCCCCATCTCGACTTTTTTCTCTTTGATATTCCTTATTTTTTCTACCTTTGTGTCTGTCTCTTTTACATCTTTGAAGCACTCTTCTGTTCCCAACCCCCCTCTCGACTTTTTTTCAATATGATGTACCTTCCGCTCTGTGAAGCCTGAAATCAACTAAAAGGCCATTTGAAGGAAATAAATTTTTGTTAAAATACGCTATTCTAGGCCACCTCAAGTATAAGTGAATTAGAGTTCTAGAAATTGTCCACCATTGTTTCGATAATTGAGGCACTTTCCTATGTTAAATCAATACGAAGATATACTCACTCCTCTGTGCTTATCTGTCTATCAGAAATTTGACAGCTTGTAAGAGGGCTTAATATTAACCAGTGAAATAGCTGGAAAAAATTTGAAATTGTTTACGTAACTGTAAACTCTATAAGTAAGTGGATTTAAATTTGGTGAAACACTTTAAAAATAGATAAGTGTTTAAGTAACCAAAATTTCAATCACTCATGAACGAATCTTTATGATTTGTTCATTTTTCAATATATTTATTATAACCACGTTGCTATTAACGGCAATCAATCATGCAAGGCAACATCAATCATTTTGTACTAACATACTCAATTGTTTTTGCAATTGTTTCATCATTTTTTCGGTTGCATAAAGAATCATTCAGATTATGAAATTGGTAAATTTTTCAAGCCGTTTTTATTATTTAAAATTAAAAACTGATAAGAATTTTTGAATGTTCATCAACAATTAAAGCCACGACAGGCACAATATTGTCATTTTAATGCATTTTATACTCATACTCTCAAACCTATGATATGGAATAGGTTCCACATCAGTGCTGGGTTATAGCTATTTTCAAATATTAACTAAATTTTTTTAATACAATTTGGTGCCTTGGTAATACCTTAATGAATTGTCAATTTCCATTTTATTGTAATTACAAAAATATTCCATCCATAAACTGAAATAGACATTTAATTATAAATATTTTATAAAAGATTAAAGTGCTGCGAAAACAGCCTAATTCAAAATGTTTCTATAGTTTAATTTTGAGCGTTTTACAAGTAATTCAAACATGCGAACTTGCATTTAACATAATTCGTATGGCACTAGCACACGATTCGGAGATTAGTCATAAAGACTGCGTTCAAGCGTTTGGCAATTGCATATTCGTGCACACATAATGCCTTCGTAAATCAAATAAATTAGAACACTTGACATCTTCACCTCTCCCGGTAACTCCCGATCGAAACACCTACATTTCCTTCAATTATAACTCGGCTATTCTGCGAGTTCAACTACGATCCATAAAAAACCATTTTCATTTTCAATGGCCTAATCAGTAATGAGTATAAATTGTAATTACTTAGTGATTACTTCAGAGAATTCATTTCAGTGTTTGGTAATACTTCCTTCAATTAATAGTGCTTTCTCAAATGGTCGATCGGATTCCTTCCATTTCTCGGGTTGATTTTTCCACCCACTGGCCTGCATAATCAGAGTTGAATGACGCAATTTCCAAGGTTCTACAGCGCCAGACTTTGTAATTGTTTAACTGAAATCACATTTGCAAGATCTAAAAAATCAATAATTTTGGTACTTTAAGGTGAACTTAATGGTGTTGTGTTTGTGGAACGTGGATTAAAAACATCGCATAGCACTTTTCCAACATTACTTCCATCGGGAAACAGCTTTGAATGTTTTTGTTTTCAGATTTAATGGATTGTTTAATTCAAGAATTTACATTGCGTCTTTATTGATCCTCTTGATTTTGCCTGGTTCTAGGGAAAAGATTATTTTGATGCAAAAAAAACAATTTCAATAATTAAAAACAAAATGAAAACTCCAGTTGTTTTTGAGTACAAAAATTCAGTAAATGTTCAAAATTAATCTTATAAAGTTTTCTTCTCTGGAACGCAAAGCCTGCCTCATTTGAAGCAAAGTTTTTTCTAAAGTGCTCACTCAGGATCGCGAGTATATCAGTTGGGAATTAAAATTAAATGCTTGGAGAAAAAGCTAAAGATAAATCCTTTTATGTCGAAAAGATGATTTTAAGATAATTTCAGTGTCTACAAGGGTCATACGTCCATGGGATCTGGGTTGTGACAAGAGGTATCGGCCTCAACACCAGTGAAAATATTACAGTCATATTCTTGTTTTCAAAAACATATGCTCGTTTATGTGACCGTTTTAGCGTTCCACGAGCTAAAATAGTAATAATTAATGTCCCATATGCTACTGATGAAATGCTATGACGTAGACATGACATGTTATAGAGATGCCTCTTTGGAAAATTAAGAATTTCTAAGGCATTTGCACTGTCACCTTGCTCGTTAACCATAATAACTTCCAAATTCTTGAAGAGTTCAATTATGTTGAGGATCATTTGATTAGATCAATTGCAAATACATGAATTTAAGAACGGAAATGCTCTTTCCATTGTAACTAACGTAAAACTGAAGTGACTTCAAGGACCCACCACATTATGGGTTTATTAAAACGTATGGATGTATAAGCAATAGTGATCTGCTTGAACCAATTTACAATGGGCTCAATTTTAGGGACATACACTGTATGTTAAAGCTATGCTAAAATCTTGTAAATCATGAAGCGCTTTTTCTAATCATGGATTTTTCACCTCACTCTTAATGAAAAAATGTAAAATATACGTTATTCATAATGTAAACTGTTTTAAATAAAGAAAATAATTTAAAAACTATGCCCGTTGTTGGGGGTATTCATCAAACGTAGAAGAAAAAATGTATTTTTAAGCACTCTTTATAAGCTCATGTCTTTGGCATACATTTAGATTTAAATTAGTCAATCTTTTATTAATTTTATCAATCAGTGAAATTGATTTTCTGATAAATTAGATTATTTCAAGCCATACAGAATTTTTAGTTTAGTATTCAGCTCCGTAAAACAAAATAATGTGGGTTTAATTTGCCTTAAAGTTGAACAAACACACCACGGCCAACACCGACAGTGCTATTTAGCCCACACGAGAGAACTGTGACTCTTCAAGGTCGTGTATTATTATTGGGTGAGGCATTTTGTATAAAATTACGGAGTCAGCTAGCGAAAACATGCCGGATTCTTGGTAAGAACCTTCAAAGAACATAAATTTCTCTCCCCTTCCCCACACACAAAGTGATGTTTTTACTGCATTATTACTTTTTTCAGTCCAATCATGGTTGAAAAGTGTGCGAAATGCCACAAGCATATCGAAGGGACCATAGTTACGGCTATGAACAAAAAGTGGCACAGCGAATGCTTCGTTTGCACTGGGTGTCATTCTCCTCTGGCCGGCCAGTCCTTCCACAACAAAGACGGCTCCCCTTACTGCATTAAATGTCGACAGGAAAAGTTTGATCCAACATGCGATGTAAGTCATTACACCACAATATATCTCATTTTAAAGCCACCTCTTAAATTTAATGCCCCTCTACCTTATATATATATAAATTTCATTTCACAGAAATGCGGTAAGAAGATTGACCCAACAGTGAAGTACACAATTTATCAGGACAAATCGTTCCATCGTGAATGCTTCACTTGCTCGGAGTGCAACCAGCCAATAGAGGGCAAGAAATTCGTCATCAAAGATGGAAAGTACTGCTGCGCTGATCACCTTAAGTAATTCAGACAAACGGATGATATTTCTTGAATAAATTTATTTCCTTTTCCCATTAAAAACCACAAAGCAACATCTCCGCCTTCTTCTTCCTCTTCTTCATTTTAATGGCAAAAAAATTCGTCAGAATTGTAATCTTTTATGCAAGCAGGTAAATAGGTTTGATAGTTTTGTGCTAAACAATATTTTCTTAACAACTTTCTCATGCATTTAAACGCGTCTCTCCTGGAATAAATGTCTAGAATTTTTAAGGTACCTTAAATTTAATTTTATTTTATGGGCTACAAATTTTTTTGCCAAAGTAATAATTAAGCTTCTCACTTTAGATGACAACTTTAAAAAAATATTGTCTTTTACTTAAATGCTGGTTAAAGGATGACAGTACTTGGTTTTAGCAGACACCATTAACTTTACTTTACCGCTCAAATATTTATATTAAGATGTGAAAAACTTACTATATTAAAAGATTCCAAATTCAAAATATCTGACCGCAAAAGCTCTGCGATGGCTGAAATCGATCGGCGTCAGATTGATTTTTTGAAATTTGTATAGATTAGGCAAAGCCTGATTGCACACATTTTTTAAAAGTTTGAAGTAGTCTAACTGGACAAAATAGTTAAACAAAGCAATGTTTTGTTTAATAATAAACAAGCACCTTACTTTCTTATGTGAAATGTGATTGATTTTCTAATAAAACGCAATTCGCGTGTTTTTAAGGCGGGAAAACGTTGCAAGGTTGCAATAATCAATAACAGAGATCAAGTTACTTGTTACTTCACTTTTTCACTTCACTTTAAAATAAACAAAAAAAACACTTCAGGGTTGAGGAAGAAGAAACCTTTATTGAGAAAAAATTTATTTAGCACCTTGCTGATGTTCAATGACGCATTTTTTAATGAAAAATATTGCATAAAAATAAATTTCCTACCAAAAAAGAGCTCTTCCATTTCACCTTCGAGTGGGGGACAAATTAAATTTGTGGGAGAAATGTAGCCAACATTGCAATCTGATTAGTTCTTTGATTTTGCAAAGTCAAAACAAAATAACAGACTCCAAATACGCTTTCAAGGTCATCACTTGGGAAAGTACTTATGAAAAATCTCAAAGAATGTTTAATGTATTTTCCAAGAAAAGTCACAACAATTCTGCTTAAAAGCCATTAAATATAACTTTAAATTTATCTACGTTAAACTCTATGTATAAACTCACAAATTCGTCCTGCTTAAAAAATTTAAAATCGGGTTTATCTTTCGCGTTTGCTCATATTAAAAAAAATGGTTAAGACCGAAAAGTACGGTATTTAGCATAGTGAGCGCAAGTTCTAATCAATTTTTTGACAAGTAAAGTTGACACTATTCACATAAATCACTGGTTCAGTTAGATTTATGAAAAGTGAAAAATAAATTGCTCAGGCGAATGATCAGAATGCAAAACGACATCAAGGCTGGCCAAAGGCAACATTTTGCGCTTAAAATTTATTTGAAAGTTCGGTTGTGCCATTGATGTCCAGTCGAATGCGGACACACCAGCCAACCAACTATCAATATCTGCAAAGTTTAGCATTTTTCACGACATCCCAATGTTTCTCAATACCATAGGCGTGATATCATGCATTTCACGGAGACCCCTGTTTCTGTAATGACCTGCAAATCTTCGGACTTCTTAGAGTTTTACTAAGCTGTAGTTAAAGGTTTATTTAAGTGGCGACTTGTAGAACTATTTTTTATTTCATATGGCAGGCTTTATAATATTTGTTACTAGCTCTTTAGCTGATTTCGGGAAGGTTCATCAAAGTAGGAGAAATTCGAGGGGTGGGAAAAAGAAGAGCGATTCACAGATGTAAAAGAGACGGAGAAAAGGTGAGGTGAGTACTGTGGAAGTGAGCGAATATGACTTACAGTGGGGTCATGATAGTTTGAAGTCAGAAGTCAACTGCCCGTTAATAGTCATTTTTGCCGTTTGAGTATACTTTGTCCAGGGCGCACCACGTGGAGGTAGGTCTGTTGCACACCCCAACTTGTATAAATTAGAAACATGCAAGAAACCCCACTTTGTGCAGTTAAAAACCGCTAACACACACACAAGCACACGAAATGTAAATTTGGATAAATAAAAAAATTAGATTTTTCTTTTAACAAAACTGCAAATGAAATGTGTTGATATTATTTACTAATTCATCCAGTCATTAAATTACAGACTGTGAAATCTATCATTATAAACTAGCCCAATCATGAAAATTGTGACTTGAAGCTTATGATATTTAATTGAGAAATTTACACTCTTCATATGAAGTTTACTGATCCACTACTTTCAAAGTTCAAGACTATCGGTATTCTACTACCGTTAATTTCCTTCCTGATGGAAAAAAGTACAAATCAAATTTTAAAACATCTTAGTATTTAATAGAGACAGACTAAAAGTTGC
This sequence comes from Rodentolepis nana, assembly GCA_900617975.1. NCBI lineage: Eukaryota > Metazoa > Platyhelminthes > Cestoda > Cyclophyllidea > Hymenolepididae > Rodentolepis > Rodentolepis nana. Next base: position 8,794 of record UZAE01001959.1, read on the forward strand.
TCATACGCAAATATCGCGCCATTAAAGGGCAAAATTCTGGCATTTATCCTTGATTTTCATTCATAGGTTGCCATATTTAAAGACTTGGTTGGCAATCAAATGTTATTTATTGGTATTTAGCACAAAGATTTATTTCAATTTTTGCCCATGTTCGGCCAAATTTCGACATTTTAACTCAGAAGTTCAACAATTTTTTTTAGAAGGCGAATTATAATATGCAATTATACTTAAATGTTGAAATAATTGGCCTCTAATATATTAACCTTTCATTTTAAAGCTTTTTTTGAAATGTTTATGTCTAGACTTTGTTGTCACGGTTTTCATCCTTTATGCGAAACAAAAGTTGCGATGTATTTCAGAGGGCCTTCAAAAAAGACCAAAGAGACCGATCAATCTGCCGTTCAATCTCCTCCTATTCCAAAACTCTTGTCTATTTGCCCGCAATTAACTTCTGGGCTCATTCAGAGTGATTTGTTTTTAAAGTGTCAGAGGTGAACGAATGTTCTAACTTTTATAAGATTTTGTTATTAATCAATAAACTAGTTGCCATACTCTAATGCAACCAATTTTTATAAATCTGTTTTGAGAAATGTTAAGTAAAATGCACAATTAAGTAAATAGATATTAAAACTGTATGCCTTGTTTAAAATGAAAAATATCTTATTTCATGAGAAATTTTAAAAAATCTTGAAAAATTGCGTTTCAGACTTAATTTATGAAGTCAGTTATTACGTTCACTGCGTGCATCGATGGGCTTAAAGCCTCGATCTCCGAATTCGCAAGCTTCTGCATCGGCTTCTGACAGATGAAAGTTAAATTTCAACCAGTTGGACATTTAAGTCGATCCGATTCACCACTTCACCTGAAGAATCTTTCAGAGCTAAGACTTTTCAAGGATTTTCGTAAATGAATTTTATTATAAGGGTGGTATTTACTATGAATGATGATTGTTACAAACAGAGCTTTTCAAATATGAATTATTTCTTAAAGGCAGATACTTCCAAAACGGCCTCGATTTGTCCACTCATTGTATCGGCTCCCTGTCAAGGAAATTCCACGGAGAAGAGCGCATGATGACGATTCTGCCTTGGTAAATTAGCGTGAACACTGACAAGTCACTTTAAGGTGTGCTCAAGTATTTGCTCTCCCCGATAGAAAAACGGCAAAAATGTCGATTGCTAAATTTAAGTCAGGAAAATTGTGTTAAACTAAGAATTTCATCATTTTATTCGCAAAGAATTTTCCCATATTTGTCGAAAAATTCTACCAGATTTGAACTTGAAGGCGACAATTTCAATTAAAATTTAAAGGTTTCGCATAAATGCGCTACTTTTTCTCAATGATTTAGTTAATAGAATTATACGATCTTTTCATTGCAAAATATTAAAACAAAATCTATATTTAATCAAAGGCATTCGTCATATTGGTCCATTTTGGCAAAATTGACTAATTTTCCTGTCAATTGCATTGTTTATGAATTCAGAAGGTTAATAAATAATTAATTGCTAATAAATAAATTAATAAATCTTCTAAAGATACCAAGTCCCAAATGTTTTTCCAACTCTAAAACAAGTTTGATACAATTTTTCTAATCAAATCAGATGGTTTGATTTAAGCAAATTCATCTCAACTTGTGTTAAATATCGTCCGCCTGACTCTTAATTAATGCTCTCAATATAAGCTTATCGCATTCAAGTTGGATATTTCTGTTTTTGTTAACTCTTCTGGTAAATTAATAATGAATTAAATTGCTAGGAACGACAGTCAAAATAGATTTAATAAGAAGCGGGTATTTAATAATTCATTTATTACCAATAGTAGGCGTTTTGATATTTATCATTGGTCCTTTAGTTGACTTTGGGCATCACAAAGTGAATTAACTTCAAAATCGCAAAGGTGTAGATGGTGGAACATAAGAGTGATTCACGGATGTAAAAAAGACAGACAGGCACAAAGGTAGAGAAAAAGGTGAGGTGGGTACTGTTGAAATGGTGGAATATGATATACAGTGGGGTCAAGGTAGTTTGAAGTCAGAAGTCAACT
>UZAE01001960.1:0-10833 GCA_900617975.1 Rodentolepis nana
GGGGGAGATTCAGTAATAATTCGACCATCTGAATCGTAATTTATTTGAATTCTGGAAACCTTGAACTGTCCATTTTCTCTCAAGGAGACTGTTCACTCTGTCGCATCATAATACTCAAATTGTTTCTTTAATTGTCCAGTTGTGCTAAGAAATTAACCAATGCATTCTGACAGTTTCATTCCAAATTTTGTGAGTCTTGTTATTCACAATATTAGTTAAGTTAACTTATTGTATTTTGCCTCTATAAGGGAAAATATATTAAATGTAATTCGCATTTCACACCAACTAACAGCTAACAGCTTCAGACTTTAAAAATGAGCCATTTCTGGGTGTAATTTTTATCTTTCTGCCAAGCAAAAGTGAAACTTTACTTTAAAAGCTCAATATTTAGCACAACCGACTCCCCGAAATATTTATAGTTGAGCTTTAGCTGAGCGGTACAATTCCAAATGCACAAATCACCACATCCTAAAAGACAAAAACAAGGCAAATCTCGGCTTGAGTTTTCCCGGAATCTCCAAAGATCATCAAACTTTCTCCATCAAAGGTCATTTGGAAAATCAAACACTTGCCAAAACTGTACCTCTAGTAGAAATTTTTGATTTACTGGACTCAGAAGGGAGATTTTTGAAACACTCAATCAATCGTATAGGTGGCAGTTACCAGGTCTGAAATTTCTCAAACAAACCAAGTGAATTGATGCAACTGGAGCGGTTGGCTAGCTTGGTATGGTCCTCAGGTTTAGACAAGCTAACGCAACGCCATTGAGGAAACGTGCACGTGGAATCCGTTCATCTGACAGCGTTGCGCACTCCACGCAACTTTACTTACCATGGTTTTGCTTTAGTATACTATTATATATGTACAGTGCTTCCTCCAACACTATGATTAATTAATTTCATGAAGGATTACGTTGACTTTGGCTGGAAAGATTAGTTAATAACATGAATTTTTCCCAACGAAGTATCTGACCATGTATGTGATTAAAGATTCTCAAAACTCATTGTAGCCCATGGAAACCACGCTGGTATGACAGAAGCACGAAGTGCTTGTACGCTCAAACATTCCGGAATGTTGCGGAAGTGATGCCAATAATACTAGTCAATAACCAGTAGTCATTACAGTGTCATCGTACCCAAATAGTCTTTAATGATTTTTGCTCCATTTCATGAACACACACCCATCATACACATAGTCCAAATAAACGTATTCCGTGTCATACCTCTGTTTTATTTATAGCTTTGCAGTAGCTTCGCTAACCCCAGAAACCATTCCAAAAAGGAATTCTTGATATTTATTTTACTGAGCATTAGTCAAGGCTTATTAGTGTAGCAAACCGCTACAAGTTTTTCCTATAAGGAAATTCACAATGTAATTCACTACTTAAGCAGTTACAATTACTGCAAGTAGTTATGCCTTACATTGGATACTAGCCCATGAGTGTTCAGTGGGCGATTTGTGGCACTAATACCCCCAGATCATCTGAAGTTCAGGCTCGTAAATATTATCTGCAAATAGTGTGGCTCGATTGTCATTTTAAAATTTCCATACCTAAGTAAGATGGTGTAGTAGGTGATTGGCGATAGATGATAGAAGCGCCTGGGGATGAGAAGTAAAACCTAAGAAATGGACTGATCACCAAAAGTAACATTTAAGTTGTTCATTGATGGCCAACAAACCGAAGCAATGGCTTCAAAAACTATTTTCAGCTCTCGCTCCTCATCAAATTGGAAGATTTGAGTACATTTTGTTAGCCAGCAAGCACTTTGCTGCTATGCCCACTGGTGAAGCACTTGACAGAAGAATAGCGAGAAACTAGGATCTGGGATATACTACCTGAGGCTCAATAAACCTTGCGGCATCATTTCGCCATTGTACCAATTAATACTTTTCGATCTACCTTTCTTAGTCCTACAGACCTTTAAGATCTTTCGTCTTATCTTGGCTTCCAAAATAAACACAGAATAACTGGGACATGCTTTTTTGTATCAGTTATTATACAAAGATATATGCATATGATACTGCTTGACATTTGCAACTCTTTCCCATTGCCCAAGTGGTTTTCTAACCCCTTTTGGGAAATTACTTGGAACAAAAATACCCGTGGATTACCACTTCAATACTATTTCGAGCCTTATTTGACTATTAGAATGTGATCCATGGACCAGAAGTTGCAATAATCGAATGGGGAGTGGTCTAATGAAGACGGAGAATGCGACAGAACCACCTAATTTATTTTCGCAATAGTTAAGTAGGTCGTTACCGCTTTGTGGGTTGGACACTGTCATTTTGAAAAATTATCCCTTCCCCTCTCAAAATGGTTGAAGATTCATTCTTAACCCTCTAAATTGTTGCCAACAGTTAAGTTCGGCTTTGCTTCAACCGGTTTTGGGAATCAGTAATAGGTTAACCCACCTTTCATTGCTTTCCAAAAAAATAATTGATTAAATTTCTAGGAGCTCAATCATGGCTTGACTTATAGGATTTAATTGGCATTTTGATCTTAACCACTAACACAAACCATTGCCTTCTAGTTCCAAGCAAGAACATTTTTGTCATAATGGAAAAGCAATACGTGCGTCATCCCATAATTTTTTTAAAATCATGAGTTAATGCAGCGGCATCCGAATTCGTACTCTTTTAAATCTACATATACACTACAAGAGTATTTGAACAGTTCCCCATGGACATTTGAGTCCCTGACAATGTTTCCATAGTCCTTACCACAATTTCGTAGCAATATTTCAATTGCTACTGACCGATTAACCCAAAAATGACAATGGTGGACTGCGAACACATTGCCATGGGTTTCAGTTATGAACTTGGAATGACACTTTCACAATTAATAGAACACAATTTACTGCCCTAAATAATATTGAACAAATGACAAAATGAGAATGACATACGGTTACCACATTCACTTGATCTCGACACAAAAATACTAGCAAAATGTACAACTTATTGATGCCTCTGGTAAATCAACGACTGATTATAGTACTCAATAGCTGAAACTAAATGGATCAACCAATATGTAATAGATTACTGATAAAAACCAATCTTAAGGATTAACACGCAAAACAGCTTTAGCGAATAAAATGTAACCAATAACACGCTAAAACAGAAGACGACCACTTGCTACGCCCATATCCACCTAATTTTACGCTTAAGATAACTCAAGTGCCAACACCTACTCAGTCATTGCACCATAAGGGGCAACGCCAACTCTATGAAAAAAACGAAACAAGCAAAAATCCGCAAAACAAAGTAGTTAGATCTCACATTACAGCCAACCTAAACTGTCTGAGTAAAATTTGTTCAGTAGAAAAATCCACAAATAGCTCAAACAAGCCTAAAACATAAGCGAAACGAAACTAACAAAGGACCAGGGCGAATAACCTCAAAACAAGCTTCGAAAATAAGGTTACTAACCAAATACCTCTATGATTGAGTGAAAACCAACCCCAGAGAATCGTAAATGGTCACATATCAAACAGCAATGCATGTATTCCAAAAAAATGTTCAGATTTATTTATTCATTTTAGCAGCTGGGTTTCTTGGGATGCACTGAGGAGCTTCTACCTTGGCCTCTTCCTTAGGAGCAAGAATGTGCACAAAGTCAGGCAGAGCCTTTCTTGGCCCGGTTCTTCCGGCGGGATCATGGTTTAACATGATCTTTACACGAATACCAAGAATGCCCTGGGGAAGGCGAACGTGTCTTACGGCACGATCGATGTAATAGTTGACTGGGTCACCGGAGTGGATCATAAGTCCATCACTAAATTTCATTGACTTTGCGCGCTGACCCTTAATCTTGCCAGAAACTATCACTTCAGCGCCCTTGGCTCCGGCCTCCATAATGAAACGGAGAACGCTGTAGCAAGCCCTAAAGAATCGAATCAAAATACCTTTATAAGAAACATACTTTCTAACTGGAAGACCACCAGTAAGCTTGTAACGAAGGGACTCAGCCTGAGTGGTAGCGCTCAAACTGCGAGTGAGCATCTTTTCGACGAAAAGCTCGATAGTCTTATTGCCGCGAGTTCGCTTCTGGAGAAGAGAAGTGAGTTCTCTAAGGCGGCGTGATTGCTCACCAAGAACAGCCTGAGTTTTGGTGGCTGAAATGATAATTTCCGTGTGACGCTCATTAGATCTGACCTTAACACCACTATAGCCATCCTCAGCCAGTTCACGACGGAGGAATTCGTCCAATTCTGCTTTAAAAACGCCAGCAGAAATGAACTAGACATAAAGATACATTATTTATATGAAAATTCACAATGATATAATGAAAATTATAATACCTTGCGCTTCAATGACATGCGACCATTCTTCATTTTATTGGGGCACGATAAATCCAAATAGTGAGCGTGAGTTTTTAAGGTAAATACAAACTATTAAATATACAACTTTAAAAAATAAATTTAAAGCAAACTATTAAGTATTTCTAAGAGAATATGATATATATTGACTAATTTATATATATTCCATTTGAGTGTTTCCTTATTTTAAGATTTCCTTTAATTATATTAATTATTTAGTTATTGATAGCGCTGGAGTTCTTGCTTAATCCATATGGTCATTCTTCACTTAAAATTTAATTTTTTCCATCCCTTTTATTTTGAATTGCACAGTATTGTTATTTTGGTTATACATTCTTTTGTTTTGACAAATATTTTAAAAATCACAATAAATGAATATTCAGAGGAAAATGTAAGCCAAGAGTTTAAAAAGCTTGAAAGCATGAGTTATTTAATTTTTTCATAAAACTTTACTTCAAATTGCAAGTCAAATAGGTTTCGAAAAACATTTCGACTTCAATGTATTTCTTTGTGGTTTTGTTTTGCATTAACTGCTAACTCGACCTAGATTTACCAAGGACTAACATGCTTTTAGAATTTGAAAATATTCCTGAGCCACAATACCAGTCTTTAAATCAAATAGTTCGATATAAAAAGCACGATGTTTTTAAAATTTAATACTCATATGAATGTCTTGAAGTGAAATAAACAAAGCTATTATTGAAGATAGCACCATTTCGATATATGAATAAGAAAAAGGCGAAACGCGTAAATGAATGTTCCATGAATTGATTATGTTATAACAACCGTCATTCTTGTGAAAAAAATAAAGATACTACATTCATCAATTTCTAATTTCAAGAAGATTATCTATTTATAATTATAAGCCGGACAAAAGGCACTTGTGTTATAATGATGGGATATTTCGATAAAAATAGTTAAGCTCAAGTTTTCAATTCTACGAACCTCTTGGTCGACTATAGAAATGCCTTAAATTTGTCAAAATCACCAACAACATATACTCCAAGTTCTTTCACCCTTTACCTTATTGATGAGTAAGATGTCATTATAACTTCATTTTCAAAATCCGGGTTAAGTGACTCAAACTATGAGCAAAATTGTTAGCCTATTAATTCATTGTTGTTCTAGGTTGCAACATAATCACGACTAGCATGAATTCGTTGCACATGCTTTAACTAATTCAAACCAAAGCTTCTATTTATAATCATTAAAAACTTGCATTTGTTGTTAGTCTCAGAAAATCTATGGACACTTTAAATTGGCCTAACTGAAGAGGGAACCAAAGAGATCATTTACATCTATAACCTAAACCGATTAAACCAGATCACAGACAAATCGGTCTTCACAATTACTTCTCAAAACTGCAATTCAAGTTAAATACATAGATTTTCCAATGTTACTGTTAAGCTTAGGTATAAAGGACATTGGAATACACAATATTCGCAAAGAATTTTCAAGCTTGATTGACTGATAAACGTTTGATCCGATACCCATCGAATATCTCCATTTATTGTCCATTAAAATCGAATGACACTAAACCTTTAAGATTTCTGCGCCACTCTCCATAGTTAGTCAGGTTAATAGTACAAAGATAAGGATGCTCAGGTTGTATGACGAGACATTACTCATTTCTGACGAAGATCAAACGAGATATAAACCATGGTTTACCAATAAAAGAAATTGGGACGACTTTGTGATATGAAAAATAGGTTAAAATTACTTTATTGTTAATGCAATAATTAGTTCAATAAATGTGAATCTTATTATATTTGGGATCAATTAATACACTAGCCTTAAATACGGTTACTTGTTTAGTAAGACAGTTTTCCCTTAGACACACATTCTTACGCCTCATCTGCCTGTTCAAATTGAAAGCATCCATCCTGCGACTTAGAACGAGTATACCGGTAAGGCTGTCCATTGACTATTGTATTTAAAGTGTTCCTTTCAATTGATTGCATATTTTAGTTTATTCCATTTTAAAGGTGGTATTCTTGGAAAGTAAATAAGACGGTGGCAAACGGTTTACCTAAGAATTATTACTGATTATACGTATTCAGATGGACAATTAGTCACAAATAAATTATATCGTTCTTCATCAATAAATTTAAAATATATCATTTTTATTTCAAATGGCAGGCTTGATAATATTAAACATTTTCAACGATTTACAATATGTACTTATTTATATATGATATATGAAATAAAAATTATGTTAAAATCATGTCAGATTCAATTTTATTTTACTCTATCAATTGATTAAATAAAAGATTGCTCAAAATTAATATATCGAAATAAAATGCTAGTTGCTAAATCTATTGTAAAACATTAACCGTTATAACGAGCTAAATTAGCGGGCCTGCACTTAAAGGTCATATGGTACAATATTGAACTCATCGATATTCCCAGAAATATGATGCATAACACAACTCTTGAAAAATTATTGGCTTTCCCTGAAATTAGCTCTGAAGATATAATTTGTAAATCTAAACTTCATGATGGCCTAAGAAAATTTCCTTTTTCACCCCGAGATAAAAAACGACTCCAAATACCGAGCATTTTCGAATTACGAAGAGCAAGATGTCGCCATCGTGGAAATTTGACTTCATCACATCGTTGCAAATATCGTACAAAAACTGGTGTTCCACCTATGGAGGAGATTAGTTTACCTCCGAACGTTCCAAATTTTTCCCTTGTCTCAGTAACTGATGTAAACGAATCCCATCAGTGGTGTTTCACAAAGGTATTGATTTACAAAAAACCACCTTCTTTAATATTTTTTTCTTTTATATTTATACATGCGCTTGTCTTCATTTTAACACTTATGAAAATTATATACCTTACTGAAATACCCATATCAATTTTTTCCATTTTTCATATTACTATATCTGAATTGTGTTTGAGACCTTATATACTAGTCAGGGTATCAAAAAAATCGAGTCTGTGATAGAATTATTTCCTTTACGTAGGTTTATAAAATTATTTTGTGGCTACTGTAATTAGCAGAAACGACTGAAGCGTTGAAATTTTTGTTATATTTCTTAGGTAATAACTTCCTTTTCGAATCTATGGTCTCCAGTATTTCGATAATATTATTAATAATTATATGACTGAAAGGTATAATGCTCAATGTCCCTTTCACATTCAATTTTTGATCTTTTCGCTCAATGCTTATCAAGATAAGAGCGAGGGTAGAATGCATCAAACTGAAAACACAAATTTTCCAGAAAGTATCCCATTAAAAATGGTAATTATATACTAATTTAATCCAGAAGATATATTCTACTGTGACTTATCAACTTTTATTTTTATGTATTATCTGGGTTAAGTATACAAACGTTAATGGCCGTTAACTGAGGATGGTAGGCTTACTTTTACATGCTTGCCTAACCCGGTATCCTCCCTAAGAATGCGATCTATCCCATGATTGTTATTTAATGTAAATAAAATGCCGAAATACTGTTCCGTATTTGACCATTGAGCTCCAAAATAAAGCCATTGTCATTATATTTTCTTAAAGACACAATGAGAATAAAGTTTTATATAATAAAAAATTTGGTCTTCACATTTCGAAGGAGTGAACTTGAACTGGAAGGGCTCTCAAATGTTTTGTACTGGACGTTTATTGATCGGATACGCATATTCGATCATTCTCATCTATGCCCAATTTCCAAATTAAAATTTGCTATCCTCAAGGGGTTGCTCATTTTAAGGACTCATTTGAGTTTTATGTTGTTGTCTGTAATGCTTACCGTTTTCGTTCTAGCCTGTTTGTAAATTCTTGAGATAAAACTTAACGGAACGCCATAAGGGAATATAATAATCGGGCTAATTCTGAATAGAAGGAGAGTGCATTCTAGCAATAGCATTATGAATGGCTATTTCATTTATTAGAAGTGCACTAATTTGTTTAGACCTCGGAAGAAACGCCTCCTCTTTAACTTACCATCGTAGTAAGGTCTCTAGCTCATTATTTGCCATTAATGAGTCTTCAGAGCAATTCCACTTCACGAAAAGTTTGGCAAGGGTAAATATTATGTTCACTACTCATCTTGCTTCCTTTAATTAGTTACTTATTAAAACTGGAGGTAGGCAAAACTCCAGGCACGGGGAAGACTGGCACCATGGTCGAATCTAGGTCAAGAAAAAGGCTTGTGTTGTTGTTTAAAAGTGCTTGAAAGATTCCTTGAAGTGATGTAGGAAGTGTACTTTAAGGGGGGAAATGCCTGTCTGAGTAAGTTGTTTGTTTTTTTGGTCCTTTTCTTCCTCACTTTCATCTGACCGCTTTTTTTGGTAAATACCTATTGGCTAAACCACATTTTCTTTATAGATTTGTCCAAAAAAACTGGAATTCACTTGGACCATTGAAAACTTCAGTCTCTCCGTATCTTCCCCCGGGGAGGTAATCGTTTCTCGAAGCTTCCCAGTTCAATGCTGCGAAGATTATGTCTGGTTAGTGCGAATTTAATTTCCTCAAATACACTACATTGGTAGAAACTAGGGCCCTAGTAGGCGATAAAGTCAATTATAAGTTAATAGCGACTAATTGTTTTAATGAGGTGTTAAATTTTTGAAAATAAGTGACGCTGCGTTGTGCCAAGTAAAACGCACATTGGCGTATGCAAAATAGTCTAAAATTCGCCTTTTGTCGAAAAAAATAGGTCGCATAAGATATTCCTCATAATCTGATTTCGCGATCGAGCTTGGTCTCTAATTAGTTCTGATAAGTTGTTGCTGATTAGTGTATTTCAGCAGTTAAATGGAACATTATCGCCTCATTCTTGAACCTGTCAGCTTAAACTTCAATGTCTTGTAACTATAATATAGGTTAACTGAAAAGTAACTCTCAATTAAGGTCGACGGATGTATAAATACGCAAGAATGTGGCAAGCTATCAGCACAATAGAGTTTGCAAGCCAAATATTCGAATTTGACTGTGAGGATGTACCATTACATAAGTACATGTTTAGGTTCATGGAAAGAGCATTGAAACTTGTCCTGAAAAACTCAAGGACACAGTTTAAAGAATATTTCAGTATCAACTGAATATCCAAGAAAGGCTCAGGTTTCTTGTCGGGAAAACTGATGATTAAATCAAGCTGTTTGAAAAGCAAATCACTTTTTCACGCCTAGGCTTAGTTAATTCTTATTCGCCTTACATGGTTGCTGAAAGTGAAATGCTTGAAGAGACGATATCTTCTGCACAAAAAACCATCTGAAAATTCTCTAAACAAACACCGCCATCATCTCCCTACAATTGAAAGTGCGAAATAAGTCTTCTTTTGTTTTTTTCTTTACCTCGACTTACGTCATTGAAACTTTTCAAAATAATGAACTGACTGCACGTGAATGTTTGAGGTGTGGGGGGGGGGGGTGATTGATCTTGCTCCGCGGAAGTCAGAGGATTTCACGTTAATTTACTACATCGAGGTAATTATATCATTGTCTTCCATTAGTTGGCAATGTGCGTGCATAGTTCTGGTGTTTCATTTATTTTGAGGCGTTGCCTTCCGAAATCATTTAATAGCTTGGAAGTAAATCGATATATATATATATATATATATATATATATAGAATTTTTAATTAAAGAAACGAATTTGATTTTGATAAACAATATGGGATTAGTTAACTGATTAGCCAATTATTGCCTCAGTGCTGAGATTGTTATAGACATGCTCATCTGCTTAGGAACTCATAATCGATAATTCACCACCTGGAGAATAGCCAATATTTTTCGTTTAGTCAGAATACGAATATTTAATTCCCACTAATGAGGCCAACAATGCAGCACTATAAATTTAAATTATAATTATATATAATTTATTTATATCAAATGGGAGGCTTTTTGATAGTTATCAATAGGCCTTTAGTTGACTTCAAGCTTCACAGAGGGGAAGGAACATCAAAGTTAAAAAAAGTCGAGAGGAGGGGGGGGGGAACAAAGAGTGTTTCAGAGACAGATATAAAGGTAGAAAAAAGGTGAGGTGAGTACTGTGGAAGTAGTCGGATATGGCATACAGTGGGGTGGGGGTGGTAGTTTGAAGTCAGAAGTCAACTGACGTTTAATAGACTTTTTTCCCGTATTAGTATACGTTACCCAGGATGCACCACGAGGAGGTAAGTCTTTCGCACACCCCTAACTATATATAATTGTATATTTTGAATCATTGAAATACATTAGTAGATTATTAGTGGAATATTGAACTTAATCAACGGGTACTCAAAGATTGACTAACGTGCATTTAAGAATAGATTTTTGGCAGGTAAAAATGTGAATCTGGAGCATCACATGATCAGGTGGCGTAGTGGTTTCCATGCTCGTGTTCTATATTAGAGGTCACACGTTCGTCATTCATGGGCTCATATCCGAAGAAAGGCACAACTAACTGAAGTGATTAAGATCCCCCAAAAAAGAGAGGAGTTGCATGATAGATATCCCATTATCAGAGGCTGCTGATTGCTACCCAGCAAAAGATTTATTTATCTCAAAAGGCAGGCGTTTTGAAAGTTATCA
>UZAE01001961.1:0-10832 GCA_900617975.1 Rodentolepis nana
AGGGAAGGTTCATCAAAGTAGCAGAAAGTCAAGGAGTGGGTAACAGAAGAGCGATCCGCAGATGCAAAAGAGATAGACAGACACAAATGTAAAGAAAAAGGTAAGGTGAGTACTGTGAAGTGGTCGAATAGGACATACAGTGGGGTGATGGTAGTTTGATGTCAGAAGTCAATTGCCAGTTAATAGACTTTTTTTGCCGTATGAGTATACGTTGTCTAGGATGCATCAGGTAGAGGTAAGTCTATCGCACACCCCCCACACTCAAAAAAAATATTTTCGTAAGTTCCTGTCTGTTGCTGATTGCCACGCAAATAAGTCTTGACTATACTTAGTTATCTCAATGGCAGATTCTCCTTTATTTAGATAGGCTCCCTGACTTGAACAATAACAATGATATTGGAGAGGAAACGTGTTGCTACTAGAGTGTTTAATGAAATTATGATATCAGCAAATATTATAAGTCATCACCTACAAAAAGCATATTTTGAATGAGCATTAATGACTGACTATTTGAGCAGTCGTCTCCACACTCACCACACCCTTCAAAATGTTCGGATGCGCAGTTTAACTGCGTGAGGATTGCGTTTGCCTCATGTCTTAATTCAACATTTGCCATTGCTAGTTAGAGTTCAATCACTTCAATTTTGCCATTCTATTTTCCTTTCCTAGAAGTTTTCAATTAAAATTTTATCCTGATTTGTTGTCTACGTTACCTCCCGTTTTGATACACAGACCTCATTTCCTGTACGCCATTTTTACTTCCTCCTTTTTTCAAGGTACACTCATAACGTTAAAAGCGTTCACCTTCTTTCAATTAGCCATCTATGCACTCCAAGTTTGATAATGGCATGTCTATTACAAACTCATAATCATGAGTGGAAACTTATTACGATTTCCAGCTTTATTCTAACCTTAAGGAGTTGCATTGTTACTCCTGTCAGCTTTGGTCAAGGAACTGGTGTAAGTTCGTACCCCTCGGGTTAGTAATAAAGTGAGTGCTCTCAAAAGTTGTCCTTCTATCATGAGCGCCACATTTGCACTTCCATTTTACGCGCTAGATGAAGATCATTAATTTTAATTAATTAATTTTATTACAGCAAAACGGCATAAAGGCAGAGTTTCAAACTGCCATAGAATTCCTTGCTTCATTTGAGATTAAGCATAATCATGAATTTGAAAATTCCTATCCATGGCCACGAAAAGTGTACTCATAAAAAGCTGTAAACACAAAATAACATTTAAAAAATTAATTAACAAATAAATACTTTTCCTTCCCTTATTTAAAATTTAGAATCGCCGAGTTATCCACTATCTCTCTATAATAATCTTATTCACTTAATAATATATCATAAGTTTATCCATGTTTGCGGAACCGCATTATCGCGATCCAGAATATATGGCTTAGAGAATTTGATTTATTTATGACAATTTATTGATTTGCATATTATTAGAGTCATGAACTAAAGCTTTCAAATAAGGCCATGTTGATGAAATCTAATGTTTTGGTGACATATTTTATAAATTAAATATTACATTGGAAAATTGCCACTTGTTAGCATTTCATGCAAAATGTTTAATTGCTCTGCGTATATTCACACTCTAATTGGTGGTGGAGAGGGTGAGTGGGAATTTAAATCTAAAGTAACAGAATAAATAATAATGAATGAAATAGCTAATTACTGCATCCTCAAGTAATATCTATACCGACCTGTTTTGGCAAATTTACTAAAAGTTTCAAATAGACCTTTTTCACATCATTAAATTATTGTACAACAACATTAGCTCAAGTCAAAAATATTAACCAAGTCTATTTGCTTTCTATCTCTGGAACTCCGTCTTCTGTCAATATTCTTATTTTTTGACGGGAATAAATATATTGTTTCCTTTAATAAATTTGACTTTGTGACATGACAATTCTTAACTATAATTGATGGAGTCGTCATTTTTTGAATTGCCCTTTTAATAAGAACAATTTAACCTATAATTGGCAAGAAAATTAATAAATTTTTAATAATTAATTCTGTTCACTGATGGGTTGAAGAAACAAAGCTTTACCAAGCACTGAGAGTGCAATACCGACGTCACATAACGAATTCTGCCACCACTCGTAGAGCTGTTCATTGGTAAATCAGATAAGCTCTCTCACATCAAAAAAAATTTTGATCAAAAACCCTGTTCTTTGAGCCTTATTTATGCCAATAAAACTGGGGTGTGCGATAGACTTACCTTCACGTGGTGCACCCTTGGCAACGTATACTCATACGGCAAAAAAAACTATTAACCGGCAGTTGACTTCTGACTTCTAACTACCATGACCCGACTGTATGTCCTATTCGATCACTTTCACAGTACTCATCATACTCTTTCTGTGACTTTGTATCTGTCTGTCTCTTTTACATCTATAAATCATTATTCAGTTCCCCCTCTCGACTTTTTTCAGTTGATGTTCCTTCCCCTCTGTGTAGACCTACGTCAACTAAAGGGCTAGTGATAACTTTCAAAACGCCTGCTATTTGATATAAATAAATATTAACAAAACTGGTCTGATCTGGCCTATAGACTAGTTGTATCTGTCTCTTTAGTGTCTACGCCTCTGTGGCATACGTTGTAACATAGAGCAGTCTTCACATTATACCACCTTAATATCTTTTACATCGAGAGAGAAATCAAAGCGCTTACCACAAATGTTCCCACTTTGCTCTGTAAAATAGGTCTTAATTGACCATTTTCCACTTTCATGGTCGTTGATGATCCCCACTGTGCCCATTTCGGTTAGGTTCTGTATTGACTGTCTGATTGCTCCCTTAGCTCTGCATGGTCGAGTTAACTTGATTCTGATATCCCAGCCAATTATGAGCAAATGCCCTCAAATAAAAGACCTTATACATAAGAAAGATAGCCACGGGATTAGCAGAACAGTTTTTATTTGTCATTATTTTTATAACTTCACTTGGTGACCTGGTGAAGAAGGGGGACTTGTTTCTTTCTCCTGATACTTGAACTTTGATTGACTCGCACTATCCTCTTGAGACTTAAACATAATCAAGGCCAAATCGAGTCCCCTTGCAGTTTAATTATCTGAAGTTTTACTATGCTAGTAAATGTCCAAACTGCCACTGTTATTTAACAGAATGCTTGACTTTTAAAATTAAATTAGCTTGGTTAATTCTAAGCATTTTCCTAAAACCTTTTCATATTGAGTTGAGCGTTTTACTCTATTGTCTGCCTTAAATTTACGGATGTCTGGTTTAATTGCACTTTAAAAGCTATTCATATCTCATTTACTTGTATCCTTAGTAATATGTTTTATTTTAATTTTACAAAGATAATGAAGCAGGTATCTATATTGGTATTTGCTTGGATATCTGTTTCATTCATAGGTATTTATGTTGATTTGCTTCGTAGTAATACCAAAATAATTCATTATTTGAACTCATAAAAAGAGCATTTAGTTTATCTTCATTGCCATGACGACGGAATACATTTCAGTTTGTTGCCATTTTTGTTTTATTTGGCTCAAAACTAAATAAAGCCCATTTCCAATCACGTTCAATGGGACTATCTTTCATTTATATTTAGCGTTATTCATTTTAAAAGGCCACAAGAAAAATCTTACCTTTTCGAAATAGCACAAAGCAAAAAGTTATTATAAACAGTAGATGCTCTGTGCTTTATATATTTTGGTTATGTCAAAAATTGTAATGCTGCTTGTTAATCAACTTCACAATAATAAAAAGTGAAAAGTTTTTAAAACAAAATAGTTACTTTAATGTCTTTATTAATGTGTCATTATTTTTACTGCCCACAATAAATTAAAAATATCATTGAATAACTGCATGTTCACTAAATGACAGGGGAGAGGGGGGGGGTTGGGATCAAGAAGCTGACGAGGTCAGTGTCATGGTAAACAAGAGTCCTATTTCATTTGATTTGCGAACTCAAGTTATATAACCTTTACTCAATAAGCAGTTCATGTTCCGAAATTCACATTTCTCGATTCGTCACAAGCGTTTTACAAGTGCTTGTCAATAATGTTGAGCAGCGTTTTTAAAAAGTAAAAGTTGGTCTTATCACTTCGATTTGTTAATTTTTCTTCAAATGATTGAAAGGACAAAAGTTTCTTGCATCTAATTATTTATCCTACCGTCGACTTATTGCATTTTAATATGCGTGACACTTCTGTATCCAGAATCGAGGTGCATGAAAGTTACATCAATCACCGTTCACTCTTGAACACGCGTGTGTGAGGTCTAAGACAGGTTGTTCAAGGTATCTCTAATCCAGGTGCGACGGTACGCATCAGCCATGACATTGATATTCACAACTTTGGATGCATTTTCATCAAAGTATATATAGAGGCGTCGGTCTCCTTTTATGTGTCTTCTATGTTACTTCTTGTTATGGATTTCTCCCTTTCTTCTACAAAATATAATTCAGCAACTGTTTCCGACCTTTCTGGGGGGGGGGGGGGGGGGGGAGGGGTGAGATGCATTTATCTCGTCATCCGTAATGGACGAACTTGAGTTTTTTCAGCTCCGACACAAAAAAACGATGATTGCAGTCTTCCATTTCCAAATTCATTATATTAATTCCCCGGTTTGTTGAATGACTAAGTATTATTACCCTCTAAGTGGATACAATATATCGTAATTGGGCAAATAGAATTTCATTATTCTAATGTTTATTCGAAATGTATGCTTTCCAAATAACAGTTCCCACTTTTCCTGGCCTAATATTTTAAAATATCCACCTTTACGCAGTCGGAAGAGTAATTTTAATATCAAAAGAAATTGTTGTTTTTGTGTTCGTAGATTGCTTAAACTGATTCATAATAGTAAAAAATTTAACACTGCGCTAAATATCTGTTACGATCCTCAAGCCGAAATCCAAGCAAAGAAAAAAATAACATCACCCCACGTGACTAAATCGAAAGCTTATTGTCATTCAACTCAAAAGTTGTACACTTCAACGTAAATCGCATAAGTTCATATAAGCAATTGGGGAGAACAATTTTGGTTTCAATATTATGGCATCAAAGTGAAAAATGGTTATTAATTTTGTCAAGGATAATAGTTTGGAACTTCGCTTAAACAAACTTTCTCCTTACCAATAATAACTTATAGTACTCTAATGAAATTTGAATGACTACATTAGTATTTGATGTATATCCTAGGTGTTTTCTATTAAAAACCAGAATCCAGTTAACAAAATATTGAAATTGTGTGGAACTATCCCTGAGAATACACTTGTCTCTAGATTTTTTGGCAAAATATTTTTGGGGTTATGAATAGAGACAAATAATTATGTAAGGTGGAGATTAAATTAAGCAAAACCAGTCATATGAATGGCAGATGTGTTGTTTTTTGACTTGACATTTCCGTTATTAGGGATTTATATTGTTTCTACTATGTTCTCACCACAATCCAAAAGTAAATATCACCTTGAAGCTCAATTGCCATCTCCAATATATATCTTAAACTAGATGAGTGTGAGCAATTGAAATTCACTTATCAAGTTGAGCAAAATGAGTTTTGTTTGAGGAGGTCTGTTTAGCAGCGTTTTAATAAGTTCATAAATAAATAATGCCTCCCAAGGGTAAGACTGAGAATGCAAGATTTCTATTGATCCAAAAGACAGCCGCAAGTAGGATCAGCAGAAATGCAGTGGATTCTGAAAAATCTTATGCTTTTCTTTTACAGCATATACGATATTTTGTTAATGCCGATCTCTATCTACAAGCAAAATTATTAGTGTGAGAGAACTTTGCACTGGCGAAATTGTTAACTAATGAACTGCAAGTAGGAGCAGACTGGCTGCTAACCATTTGAAGAAAAAAACGAAATGAAACAAAAAATGACTTTCCTTCCTGATTAAATAATACCGGTCAAAAAGGACTGCTCTCATCACAGGCAAGCATTCGTTGCCATCCATTAGAGTAAGAAAGAAATTTGAATGCTCGAACATGCCCTGCAAATTTAGTAAATATCTTACACCCGTTAGTTCAAAGTTTAAACGATGTAAGATTCTTTAACACCTTAACATTGATCTCACTTGTTTTGCGGTTCAAATAAATTCTTGAAAAAAATATGGGTAGAAATTGCAATGAACATTGTCGCATGATAAAGAGGCTGAACAATTAATGACTGTATGGCGATAGCCACATGACGAGCAATGCATATGGTTCGAAATTGCAATAGTACTCTTCTCTATATATTTAGTAAAAACGTTACTTTATTAAACTAAAAATCATTGAGCTGTCCATATTTTCACTGGAAGAAAGCTTACCTTGTAACATTGAAATGTTCAAATTGCACAATTCAATTTATAGATTAAGCCCGAACTTTCATTTAATTCACTTCTTATTTACCAATTTATTTGATGTCATGGTAGGCCTTGACGTCGTAAATTTTTTTGGCATCTTCTTGCAACTAAAATAGATGGGAGTGTAATTCGTACATTTAACTTAGACCAAGTTATTACACACCTTTCAAAGATTAATTTTTTCCAAAATTATTGGAACTATTGTTAAATAAAACATCTACACTTTTTATAGCCATAGCAAATTCAACTTCATTATGCCGTTTTATCAAATTGGGTTCATATTAGTTCAAATATTAATATTAATTCAATAACTACTTGGCCATCATGTGGTATGCATCTTTTACTATTTTAATAATTAAATAAGTCGTGAGCAAATTAGCGGAAATTTATAAAGATGAAAAGTATGGAAAATAATCATTTTAAAGAATAATAAATAAATGTTGTAATGGCTTGTTATTCCATACTACTTATTTCCTTTACAAGACACTATACGTCTTCATTCATAGAATAACGATGTTTTAAGGAAAATACGTAAAATATCTTCAAAATACTGAAGTAAATAGATATTTAAAAATTTGTACAATTAAGAATGAGTTTTATGGCTGCGTTCAATAATAAACACGGGTTTTTTTAAAAAATCTCTGATAAGTGCACATTATTCACGCACTTAGGAATGCTTTACTGCCATCAAGAGTTTACAAGACTTATGTCGGCCTGCAAGTACGATTGCATGTCCCTCATGATAAGACAGTAACATTTCCTAGCACACACCCTGCCCTCGTAAAAATAAGTAATAAATAAGGTACTTTTTAAATATTGACAATAAAGACCAAAAGGCCATCAAATTCTATGGAATTATGGGAGAAAAAAGGACAATAGAGAGAGCATTAAAGGTGACAAGAGAGAGTGAGAAAGCGACAATCCTGTCATAATGGCTGCACTCGCTTTTAGGGATATTACGACTGTTAGCTAAATCTAGTACCAAATCCTATGCTAAAGCGTGATTGGAGGATTATATATATATATACATGCATCGGGATCTGGCGAATTTATTATAATAGCTTCATATCAGTTTTCCTATTCCCGTTTCCACTGCTCTTTTCGGGTGAAGGTATAATTATGACTAATTAAGGAATACTTTTCCTTGGCAAATACAAGATTTCGCTTTAGCTTTTCTCCCCTCACCGTTTAATTGATAACTTGAACTATATTGAACTTGATCACACTATACGTGGTTCTAACTGAACCATAACGAGTTTCGTGACTACAAAGGGCGCGTGTGGCCTCCTTCTCCTCTGGCTGAGACAATGACTTGAAAATCATAAAACTTAGAGACAGAAGATTAAAAAGAGTTTTATTTAATACATTTCATAGGGTAGCAAACGAGGACATGAAGGAACAATTTGACGAATGATAGTAGAATTTAATGGAGATGAGCGTCACAAGTCAAGTTAGGTCGATGTTGAGCCAAGTGACAAAAAGCTTCTGGCAGCTCTATGAGTGATGCGATGACAAATGTGAATCAGCATCAGAATCCACACGACTGGGAAGAAAGGAGGGGCGGAAAAGGAAGCAGGTTCCTGCGCTAGTTCCCATATTAGTTAATGAATTCAATTCTACATCTAAATGGAAGGTTAGTGAGAAAATGGAGAAGGATTATTTCCTGTGGCCTCAATAGCGAGTGTTCTAGATACAGGAAGTGGAGTTTCCGAGCCAAGGGAGCTGTAAAGGGCAAGTTAGACACAAATGGGATTCACCCATGATATGGAAGTTGAAATTTGTACTCGTAATCTTCTGAATGCCTGTTCACTCAAGGCTTGATAAAAATCTTCAATGGAGGTAGCAGTTGAAGGTGAAAGCTGACCAATGCGGCATTATTCACTTGAATGGGACATTGAAACTGGAATCAGCCGATGAGAAAAAATACGGAGTTAAGAAAATTATTTACAACAAACCTATAGAAGGCAAGGATTAAACGTGATGTTGATATTATAATAAAGCCATGGATAATTAGTAAGCATTTACTGCTGATGAAATCAATATTTGATGGCATTTCGCCTTCGGTATTTAAACCAACGCCTAATCCCCATAAATTTTATTTTAGCGAATGGGAAGAGCATTATGTTTCTCATATTTCCAGTTTAAATCCAAGAGTCTTCAGCTAGAGAAATATGAACTCTTATTTATCACGGGTGCATCCGTAGGTGGTAAAAATTCGTCAAAATTTTGTATTTTTAGCTAAACATTTTGTCTGTTGAATGCCAATTTCGAGACCATAACCTCATAATCATTGTGATTAATAAATCTCATACCACAAAAACTGGTGTATACACTCTGATGGATAACGTGAGAAGGCCTATTAAATTTCATTAAATCGATTAAGCACCATGGTCATATAATGTCGGCCTTTGTATTGAGTCTGATGGCATTGCATGCCAAGTATATGAATATGGGTTGGGCTATAAACTTAACTCCACGTGGTGCACCCTGGGCAACGTATACTCACACGACAAAAAAGTCTATTACCTGGCAGTTGAATTCTGACTTCAAATTGCCCTGACCCCACTGTAAGTCAAATTCGACTACTTCCACAGTACTCACCTCACCTTTTTTTCCACCTTATCTACCTTCACCTTTGAAACACTCTTCTGTCCCCCCCCCCCCCCCCCCCCCGCCCTCTCGATTTTTTCGCTTTCATGTTCCTCCCCTCTATGAGGCCTGAAGTCAACTAAAGGGCTAATGATAACCATCAAAACGCCTGACATTCGATATAAATAAATATATATATATATATTTTGAAATAAATAAATGTTATGGCATTGAGTGATTCGATATAATAATATAATAATAAGTATATGAATATATTCTGTTGTTTAAAATAATAGCGTATTGCATAAAGCATGTAAAATATCATGAATCCATTACTCCTCAACTAGGGCAAATTTTGTGACAAAATTGAATTAACTAAAATTTAGCATTTCTTTTCATATTTGCTAGGAAACGCCTAGGTGTTCTACACGCAAATAGAGTAATAATAAAAAATTATAATAAAATAAATAATAAAAGGGCTCCCGACTTCCAGACCGTTTGAAAATGAGTCCATTAGATAAGGCAAGTCAAATTCCATTTCACTCACAATTATTTCATTCTTGTATAGAGAAGAAGTTCAAACACTTTGCCTGCTTTCAAGGGAACGTATCACCATCATCCCTCAAATAGTAGATTTCTGCACATGCAGTTAGTACGTAAGACCTCCGCTAAATCATTTATTTAGGTAACTTTTGACTAAGCAGGCAGCGAACTACTTCTCCATTATCAGGTTATCTTCAAAGAATCAGATTTTTTATTAAAAATAACTTTTTTATTATTTCAAGGGCCAATATAATTACAAATTCCAATTTCCCAATTCAGAAATAAAATTGTACTTAATAGGAGTTTACCACTCCAACATGCCCGATTTATGGACCACATCGAAAAAATCCTGTGCAGCTATTTATGATTTGTAGCGAATTTTCAAAAACGCAGTTCCAGATCAGTTTATATAGCGTAATAATTAATCAGCAATCTTTTGATAATAAAAAGATATGCAACTAGGAAATTCATATCTTCGGATCTTGCTACTCAATTTCAAATGGTGTTTTTCGTGTGTGTAAAACTATCTCTACACTTGACAAGCTGGCAAATATAAACTTTGCATGATTCATGGGCACAAATATGAATGAACGCTAATGTAACTGCTAGATCTCCAGTTAGATAAAGCCATATTGATCATCCAAACTCCCTCCAATTAGGCTGCAAACATTAAAGCCACGTTTATTGACATCCAAACATAAAATAACTGCATACATCACTTATAAGTATCGTACTAGATGGAATAATGATGTATTCGCTAAATTTCGACAGATAGGGGAAGCATAGATTATATAAATACTACAAGTCATGAAAAATATTTTATTTATTTATTTCAAATGGCAGGCGTTTTGATAGTTATCATTAGCCCTTTAGCTGACTTCGGGCTTCACAGGGGGAAGGAACATCAAAGTAACAGAAAGTCGAGGGGTGGGGAACAGAAGAGTGATTTACAGATGTAAAGAGACAGACATGAAGGCAGAGAAAAGGTAGGATGAGTACTGCGCCAGAAGTCAATCGCCAGTTAATAGACTTTTTTGCCGTATGAGTATACGTTGCCCAGGGTGCACCACGTGGAGGTAAGTCTATCACGCACCCCGTCATGAAAAATATAATATGAATAGTTATTTTCCATTGCCGTTGCATAGTATTCAACCGAATTACTGAATAAGTAATTGGTCAAGAAGTTTAATGCTTGTTGACGTAGTGGTTGAATGGAATTTCCTGTCTCGTAATTGTAATACTAACAATGGCATCTTGCAAGCTCTTAGCATTACCAGAGGTGATTCGGGCTATATCTTATATGAATGGGCATTTGTAAACCCTCTAGCAGATTTTTATTCAAATTAGTTAGCGTGGTTTAAAAATATCTTCGGTGGCAG
>UZAE01001962.1:0-10826 GCA_900617975.1 Rodentolepis nana
CCCCCCCCCCCCCCCCCCCCCCCCCCCCCCACCTTATAGCCTCCATTTCACTTGTGATTGAAATTTCATTACATCTCATTAGCGATATAAAATGAAATCGTCATGAATACAACCCCCACCCCCCGCTTACTTTTCAATTTAGGTTTCCCATTATCATATTCCCAAAATATTGTTAAAGGTGTTCGGTAGGTGCAGATAGGATGAAAAAAGGAGACCTTTGTTAGACCAGTCTGATTGCATCATGAAAATTGGCACCTCTCTCGCTCTCTCTCGAAGTGTAAAATGCTAACTCATGAGATTTCGTTCAAGGGCAATGAGATACGTGCCTATTAACTATCGATGAATGTTCATAGGAAGTGATAGTTAAACCTGGGGTGTGATTTCAAATGGCAGGCGTTATGATAGGTATCATGGGGTGTGCAATAGACTTACCTCCGTGGTGCACCCTGGGCAATGTATATTTAGACTTACCTCCACGTGGTGCACTCTGGGCAACGTATACGGCAAAAGAGTCTATTAACCGGCAGTTAACTTCTCACTTCAAACTACCAAGACCCCATCGCATTTCATATTCTGCTAATTTCACAGTACTCACTTAACCTTTCATCTACCTTTGTGTCTGTCTGTCTCTTTTACGTCTGTGAATCATTATTCTTTCCCTCTCTCGACTTTTTGCCACTTTGGTGTTCCTCTTCCTTTCTTAAAGCACGAAATCAACCAAAGTGTTAATGATAACTATCAAAACGCCTGCTATCTGAAATAAATAAATAAATAGTTAGACTTGACTATTTCTGTACAATAAATTAAAGCTAGCAATTTCGCATGTGCTACATGTTATTGCTAATTACTTACTTGCCTGTTAATGTGACCCAGAAGTGTCCAGTGATGAATAAATTCGGTTCAAATCAGCAGTACTTTACTTCCTACAAAAAGCAGTAATTACAAAATAGTCTAAGTTTTGAAATGTTACCTCAGATCTTAACACCAAGTACAGTGGAAAATATCTTTGTTAATTTGCTGTATGTTTCTCAAAAAATGGTGCGCGATAGACTTATCCCCATGTGGGGCACCCTGGGCAATGTATACTCATAGTCGAAAAGGTCTATAAAACGTCAGTTGACTTCTGACTTCAAACTACCATAACCCCACTGTATGTCATATTCGACCACTTTCACGGTACTCACTTTACCATTTTTCTCTGTCTTTGTGTCAGACTGTCTGTCAAATTTACATATGTGAATCACTCTACTGCTCCCCCTCTCGACTCTTTCTCACTTCGATGTCCCTCCCTCTGTGAGGCCCCAAGTCAACTAAAGGGCTCATGATAACTACCATAAAGCCTGCCATCTGATATAAACAACCGTTTCTCAAAAGGACCTCAAGGTCAGGCTAAGATGCATCTCCCTCCTCCTTTAGAATCTAATGGCCTCCAAGGGATACCTAGGATGCATTTATTCCTTCCAAATCAGTGAAGCAAGAGCTGAGATAGTTGGAGAGTGAGAGCTCCATGACAGATGGAATAAAAGGCTAAATTGTGTGCAAATGTTAAAGTTATGTACATCTAGGCACCCACATTGGCCGTCTAGACTAGGCGGATTTATGAGTCATCATTATGGTGTTAATTGAATTCTATCCGAGGATGAGTAACAAGGCAAATAAAAACTCCATGCACGTCGAATTTAAGTGAACGCTTTACCGAAATAAAATAGTCTTCTCTTAAATCATAATTTTGCCATATCATCAATCTATTATTGATATTTAAAATAAGGGGTCTGCGATAGACTTACCTCCACGTGGTGCACCCCGGGCAACGTACATTCATACGGCAAAAAAGTCTATTGACTGGCAGTTGACTTCTCACTTCAAATTACTATGACCCCACTCTATGTCATATTCGACCCCTACCACAGTACGCACCTCACCTTTGTTCTACCTTTGTGTTTGTCTCTTACATCTTCGAAACACTTCTGTTCCCCCCCCCCTCTCGACTTTTTTCAATTTAATGTTCCTTCCCCTCTGTGAAGCCTGAAGTCAACTAAAGGGCTAATGATAACCACCAAGACGCCTGCCATTAGATATAAATATAAATATTTAAAATAATATAACTTTAAATCAAATCCGTTTTTGTTAGAGGAAACACAGTAAATGATTAGATAGGAAAATCAAGCCAATAAGGTCACACAATGCCAATTCGAGTTAATTTATACGATGTCATGAAAATAGGTCACCAATATTCGAGGTTCGCCTTGATGGTAAATCCTAAAATAATAAAGAATATTTACTGCGTTATTTCACTTATTGTTAAAAATAGTAATAATTATATCATCATTATTTGATTTTGTACACACCCTTGGAGAATTGCAATAATCTTGTTTACTTCCGATTCTGCCGGGTGGCGTGAGGTCCTTATGAAAGAGAAACAAATATTATCACTGAATCCCTTCATTTACTATTAAAAGTAGCAAATAAAGGCATTTAGAATGAACCTGTGGACTTCTGGATCTGTTGCTTGTAGAAGTGTAGAACGATGGTTTAGAAAATGCCATCGGAGAATAATAATAGTCATATTGATCTCCGTAACCTCCTCTTGATGTTGATATTAAATTCGATTTCTCCAATGCCTGCATTATCTATGGAATAACAAAAAATTGAAAACCACAATGAAGCCTTAGTATTCATCATCTTCTTCTTCTTCTTTGTCTCGTCATGCCAATGCAAAGAAATACGACTCGCAATATTCAACGCCTCTATATTGCCTTCCCGGGGTGTGCAATAGACTTACCTCCACGTGGTGTAAAAAGTCTATTAACTGGCAGCTGACTTCTGACTTCAAACTACCATCACCCCACTGTATGTCATATTCGACTACTTTCACAGTACTCACCTCACCTTTTTTCCACCTTTGCGTCTGTCTCCTTTACATCTATGAAACACTCTTCTATTCCCCCCCCCCCCTCTCGACATTTTTCACTTTGATGTTCCTTCCCCTCTGTGAAGCCTGAAGTCAACTAAAGGGCTAATGATAATTATCAAGATGCCTGCCATTTGGTAAAATACTGCCTGCCCACACTCACTTCTAGGGATTCGACGTCTCTCAAATGTTTCGCGAGTCCACTGACTCTTAACTCAGAGGGTCAATTCGCGTCAAGGAGCAAAGGGAGGGGGGGGGGGCAAAATTGGTGAACCACATTATTGAACCACTTCGCCGAGGAATGAGCGCTTCCCTCTTTCCTTCCTACATCACTTCCCCTCAACCCATTACTAGTTGCTCAGGCAACGCTTGTCCCATCCAAATCTTCGCTTCCTCAATCGTCAAAAACTTCTGTGTTCTGTTGGTTTAGGGAAAATCATGCATTCGATGAGGAGGGGGTAGAGATTGCCATCTCAAAGTAGAAACACTTTAATATCTGAGCGCACTTTTTACTGTTTGGTGGTTTGGTTGCGGTTAGCGATCATCTTCAAAGTAAACGTAATCATTGCGTAGATTTATATCATTCGTAGAGCACTTGTATTTGGTTAAAAATGTAACGAAATTATTATTTTTTCCTACACGTGAATTGGAGTCAAAATAAGTTACTTGAATTACTGGGATTGGAGGAGATAACGATAAGACACCATTTTAGATGGAAAACTAATATGAATTTGCGTTCTACTCGCCTATTGGCTGGGTCGATCAAGGAGCTGAGCCAATAGGATCTTAGGCAATGGGCTATTCATTCCAAAATGCTGTCTATCGCTTAGAGAAGATGGATATTATTGGAGTAGTGAGTTGAGCCAATTACCGAACTTCAGCATACACATGTCCCTTTACTTATAAATCTTCCTGAAACCACATACCATTTTCTTCTGAGTAAAGTGAGGAAGTTTTGGATTAATGAAAAGGGGTCAATCTATCACCCATATAATTTTCCCAAGCTAAGTCATATGATTAGTCTGTTAAGTTTGTCGTCACAAAATGCCCGCTAATAAGAAAATTTCTCACTGCAAATATAGCGGACAACCAAGCAGCCCAATTGACCACTTACCTGATATTGGCCATCTGGATTAAGTACATATTTCTCCTTTCCACACAGTTTAATGCCCTCTTTCAATTGGCCCATTGTTTCTGACATTTTTTGCAATTGATTTTTCACTTCCAGCCACTTATCCATCCCCTCCTATAGAGAGAGAGAGAGAGAATATAACAAAGAATGTAGAATAATTGGTGAAAAACGCTCCATATTTCTCTCAATTTAATAGTTGAAGGTTAATCAAATTCTAATATGCACACTCGATTCTATGTAATTGAGCTCCGAAAACTGGATGTCTGATTATTGAAAATGGGAATCCGCCTTCAAAAAGATCGATTTATATCAAAAAAACGGGAAGTAGGAGAGTGAAGTGTACAATTAACATCTCTGCTTCACCAATCAGGAGTGAAGGAAAGTCGTGAAAGCATCATGAGCAAGTCTTAGCTAGAAGCTCAAACGGAAAAAGGACTGAAGGGCTAAAGGAGTTGATGGGATGGGAAAGAATAAATTTTGGCCGATTTCAAGGAAATGATGAAAAAAAGTAGAGAATGTACGGCGATTGACTTAGTAACTCCTGAAAGGTTTAACTTACAATAGCCCAATAAGCAGTGCTCACTCATTTCGACTAATCAATACAAAAATGGTCAGTTTAAGTACAATAAAATATGCTATTGTAATCATGAAAAAACAATCGAATGGAAGGAAAGCCCTGAGAGAGAGGGGGGAATGAATGGTGTGAAGTAGAAGTAGAAGTATCCAAAGTTCTTTCATTTGGTGCATTAAAGTCAGGTTGTTGTGTGAGGAGAATACATATTCAGGTTCTAGAATTCTACAATTCAAAGCAAATGCCTTGTTCCTTGGGTCCCTGAATGAACTCAAATTTTTTCGGAAAGTAATGATTAGTGGTGTTAATTTAGTGACTCGTTACGATATCAATAATATAAATACTTAAATTTACTTCTTTTTTTAATAATATTTCTTTCAAACTTCTACTGACTGACGGTTTGAAGAAGAATCAAGTGGAATGGTTAAATCAAAGATTTTTTTATGGGGAATTCAACCGAGGCACCCACAGGCTGCCTTGTGAATATTTTACTCTAAGTAATTTCTGCACAAAGAAACTAAGCTGGCTATTTTTTTAAATTTTAAATGCTTATTAAAGAGCAATTTTAGATAGCACTACGAGAACAGTATGGCTGAAACAAGGAATCGTGTGAACACAAGGATAATTTTGAAAGTGCGACGGTGCTACTGATTGCGTGAGGAGACAATTCCAGTCGTGAGAGCAGAGACCTCCCAACAGTCAATAGTGACCAAACTTCCTGTCAGTCATAACAAGCACCCTTATCCACGGAGCTCACTCCTCCTATTTCCTCGACATTCTTAGATGAAGAGTGCAAAATTTGGCTTTCAATTAAGTGAAATTGTGAAATAATAAAGCACAAAGAAAGGCTGTTAACTAACTCCATTTCTTTCAAGTTCTTCTATTAGAAGTGGAAGCTGTTGGATTCGAGGTGAAATTGCGCTCAATTGTGTATGCAATTCTCGCAGCAAAGTGTCAGTTTCCGCGTCATGCGATTGAACCTCTCTTTCCGATCTAATGCGAGATTCCTCCAATTTTTTGAACAAATGGCTGATTGCTGCGTCAAGCTCTCTTTCAATTGTAGGTGAACTTGACGATTCTTTTCTGCGCAAGCTCTCCTCCAAGCGAACCAGAGATTGGTCGAAACGTTTAATTTCCTGTATTTTGCCCAGATGTGCAAGAGCTAACTAAATTAACAGGGGGAAAATAAGAAAACTTTAAGACGCATCAGCAGCGCTCAACTTTGAACCTTTCTAATGAGGAGTAAGAACCGCAGGCTGAGTTTGGCTCGACTGATTTAGTCAAACTACCACCACCCCACTGTATGTCATAGTCGGCCCCTACCACAGTACTCACCTTACCCTTTCTGAGCCTTGGTGCCTGTCTGTTTCTTTTACATCTGTGAATCACTTTTCTGCTCCCCCTCTCGAATTCTTCTCATTTCGATGTTCCTCCTCCCCTCTGTGAAGCTCGGAGTCAACTAAAGGGCTAATGATAACAATGAAAACGCCTGCCATTTGAAATGAATACAAGTGGACGTTTCTCCATTTTTTTCTTCCACCCCTTGATATGCGGGAAGCTTCACGTTGGAGTAATAAATAGGATATTTTATCGCCTGCATTCTCGAGCCTAGAAGGAACAAACCCACTTGTCGTAGTAAAATCCACCATTTTATAAAATCTATGATCCAAGGTGGACGTTCCTGGGGCAGAAGAGGGGGAGGGGGGGGGGACATGATGACCCGCAGGCAGACTAAATCGGACTCAGAGCATGGGCCAATAAAAATCATTCAAAGGACTCTCCCTGAGTCGATGGAAATCTAGAGCCCTCATTCACACTACTTCTTGCTCTACGTTTGCTTCATTTACTAGCACCATTTACTTCTAACCCTTGAAATGTCCCATCTCTAAGATATTTCTGAATAAAGACCAACAACAAATCGGATCAGTTAATTTATTACCAGTTTACTATTTTGCTCTTCCACCCTTAACTTATTGCAAAATTTTATTTATTTCAATTGAATTAGTATAGAGCTGAAGGATTGAAAGTAGGCTGTCTACAAATGAGCACACGCTTGCTAACCTTCCAGAAAGCACCGCTGAGAAGCTACACACCCCACATTTGTGTAGGGACGGCACAATTTCCCCTTTCCTCTCTCCTATGTGTAATCTCAATGTTTCCCAGACGAACTTAATCTAACTTTGTACCTTTTCCATTCTGTATTATCTTAATAAATACTCATTTTGGAACACGTTTTTTACGATAAAAATCAAGATCGAAATTGCTCCTATTGGCGGGCACAAAGTGGACGCGGTGATTGATCGGTCTCTGTGGAAATACAGCTATTTTCAATCCGACTGTACTTCACCTTTTTGGGTGCGCGATAGACTTACCTCCACGTGGTGCACACTGGGCAACGTATACTCATGCGGCAAAAAAGTCTATTAACCGGCAGTTGACTTCTGACCTCAAACTACTATGGCCCCACTGTATGTCATTGTCCATCACTTCTTAGTACTCATCTTACCTTTTCTCTGCCTTTGTGTCTGCCTGTCCGTCTCTTTTTCAGCACCGAATCACTCCTCTGCCCCCACCCTCCCAACTTTTTGTGACGCCCGAAGTCGACTAAAGGTCTAATGATAACCACCATGAGGTTCGCCATCTGATATAAATAAATACATCCCTTCTTCCTCCTTACTCACTTACTCTCAATGTACCTTATATTTATGAAGGATTTTCTCAAATTAGATGCCTACGAATAAGAGTTTGGGGGGGGGGGGGGGGGGGGGGGGGGGGGTAGGGGGTGGAGGGGAGACCCTGAAATGATTACAATGGCATCATTTATAAAACATTTAATTTAAAAAACGAACCTCATTGAATTTTCTGCCTCGACACTCAGCACAAATGGACAATTTAAGAGCGGAACAGTACTGAAGACCGAAAACCATTGAATGGCATAGCTGGCATTCTTGCGGTTGTGAAATTGGAAGGGGGAGGCTGGAGGTGGAAGACCTTGATGAACTTCGGGGCAGTTGAGAAAAGGTGTCTGCGAGTTTTCTCCATCTTGGGAATGATGAGTTGTTATCGTCTTGACGGTTCTCTTTATTCAAAATAGAAAGACGACAATACTTCTTTAAAAACCGCTCACGTTGGCTTTAGAGTTAGTTTAATGCCAGAACTTACCAGGGGTTGAGTAAACTGGCGATTGGAGAGACAGGCTCTCCCTAAGCAAGTACGCATTAGCACTTGCACAACGATCTGTGTCGGGGATGAGGTTTTTAACACTGCATTTTAATCCACAGATGGGACAAGTCACCTCAGTAGCTCTGTCATTGACAGCTATGCAGGGGGTTAAACAAAAAGAATGACTGCAAGGCAATATATGAGGATCCATGACTCTAAAAAAAAGATGAAATTCAGATAATGAAGTACGAGAGAAGAGGTGCAAAACAAACCCGGAGGGTTTTCTTATTAGGAACTCATATTATACTGCTTAGATCGCTCATGCTCATATTTAGGGAGGCACATATTTATTTCGATTAGTCAGAAACCAATGCTTTGGTCGCATAGAGTTCAAAATGACCACTAGAAATGAATGCAAGTTAGGAGAATATCGGTCATTGGCTAGATCAGGGCATATAATCAGCATTACGTTGCTCATTCAGGAGGAGATTTGATGCCAAGATGGCAAGTTGAACGTCGTCTCTCACTCACCTGTGTTCGGGTTTTCCCCTTTCGCACATTACGTACCTTATCTGTATGAGATTTCTGATTACGGACCCATTGTAGCCACTCTTCTTACATAGATTAGTTGGCTGACTTTCAAAGTACACGAACGTTTTCGCTCCTCGGTGCATTTCAATTCATCCTTCGCCCAATAATTACATAAATTCAATTCAAATGTATCCTCCCTTCCTTGAACATACTCCCATGGCTTATTCAAGATTCTTTGGTTTAATTTTACTCATAGTACAAAGAGTTTTGGGAATGGCAGTATTATCCTATTAGCATTTACTAAGCTCATTGTTACTCAAAAGGGGGAGAGGGGTGTGCGATAGACTTACCTCCACGTGATGCACCCTGGAAAAAATGCTATTAACCCGAAGTTGATTTCTCGCTTCAAACTACCATCACCTCACTCTATGCCATATTCGAATATTTCCGCAGTACTCACCTCACCATTTTTTCTATCTTTGTGTTTGTCTCTTACACCTTTGAAACACTCTTCTGTTCCCCCTCCCCCCCCCCCACCTATCGAAATTTTCAATTTGATGTTCCTTCCCCTCTGTGAAGTCTGAAGTCAACTAAGGGGCTAATGATAACCATCAAGACGCCTGCCATTTAATATAAATAAAAAAATTATTTGTTACTCAAAAGGTGATCTGAACCTAATTTAGTCGCACTTTTAGAGTGAAAATCTCTGTCTGGAGAAATGTTGCCTTACCCACGTCAAACATTCATAAAAAACATCGATTGGTGCGGTAGTAGTAGTAGTAGTTCCAAGGCCCACTTACGTCATGAACCGCTTTTGCACCGCAATACAAATCAATAACTTAAAATGCATTATATGTGAGAGCATGTGCTCGGTCTATAGAGAAACCCTCAAGGTCACAAAGGCTTTAGGGATTAGGCGCGCTTCCTGCATGGATGGTAGGAATAGTATTAAAGAAGTGTGGCAAATATGCACACTCTTAATACGTCAAAAAAATTACACCTAACTGATACCAAAATAAACTTGAAAAAATGAGCCTATAAAGAATGAGATTAACCTGCCAAAGCGATTATTTTTTTGAGACGCGGGTTTACTCTAGAATATTCCGTGTAGCATATATTTTTTGGCGGAATATGATCTATGAAACGTGACTGAATAGGTAAGCAACGATAGTCATAAATCATGCAAACGACTTTAAATATATAAGAAACTGTACCTCCTTGCTAACTATGGCATATAAGGGGTGGGGGGTGGTGTCGTATTTAGAGACTACGTTTTTATCCTAGAAGAGGAAAAAGTTCCAGAGACACAAATAGAAATTCGATATTCTTCTCATGACTCTAATAAAGATTAGGTAAAATGTGCAAACCAAAAGAGAAGACGGAAAAAATTTCATGGGTTCAAGTATCTAGTTGGATAGGAACATTGAGGAAAAGAAGGTAAGTGAAGTAAAATGGTGGCTGAAAACAGACGTTCATAGTTGTGAGACGCATAGGGAACTTCGTTTGGTACTCTCACTTGCCTGGGTGTGCTTGGTGTTTTTACCAAGTGAGTTGAAGTTCATACGCTTTACTCAGATGTGATCTTAACAATCGGGTTTCCACCCGAGTTGAAATATAGACAGAATTAAAATTTACAGCAGCTGTTATTTCCTTCGAAAATGTCATAAACCGTTTAATGTACCTTGACAGCTACACAATTCTCCAGCAAGTGGAAAAAGAAAGTAGTTAAAACTTTTGCCTCAACAAATTTTAAACCACAAAGATGGAATAACTACCTCCTCCCACTGCCAAATCTGTGCTCAATTTTGCACTTTAGGCACTTGCCTTGTAAAGGATCGATTTATGGTTCACTATTGACCATTGTAGAAAATTAAAGAACAATACTAGTAAATCTATACACCTCAAAAATGCAAAAATCCTTTCAGATTTAAATGCTTAAATGAATAAACGTAATGGGATTGGGATGAAGGATTAGTCTGGATTTTGTCTGTCCACCCCTAAAGATTCGAGCATTTGGAATTCAGCCCCCACCAAGAAAGCATGGAATTCAAGGCAAGATCCAAAATAGTGAAATAAATCTCCACAGAACTGGAAAACGCAAATAATATTACAGATAAGTGCAAAGGAATAAGAATCGATCCATGGTAATATGTTAATGAATGCGATATATTGGGTTGGCAACCAAGTCATTGCCGTTTTTGTTGACGGATTCACTCTATACTTACTTTCGTTTTGTTAACGTGGCCAGAGCATCTAACCTATATTTTTTCTTACTGTATGGGCTTCTAGGTTAATTAGTAAACAATTTTTTTTTGTTTAGTTCTTTAGTTTTGTTTTTATCCCAATTTAAATATGAAAGAAGAGGACGTGCACTTCCGACACATTTTATTGTATTACTTCCGAAAAGGCAAGAACGCATCCCAAGCACAAAAGAAGTTATGTGCCGTATATGGAGATGAAGCCGCCTTAAAAGAAAGGCAGTGTCGAAATTGGTTTGAAAGATTTCGTTCCGGTGATTT
>UZAE01001963.1:0-10824 GCA_900617975.1 Rodentolepis nana
GTTTCATTGGAAATTCCAATTTGATGTTCGAGACAACAGCGGGAAATGTCTTTTTTTAAATTTTATGAGCAGAAGGAATTCCTTAAGTCTATTTTGGAGCTTAAAAAGCGTTGAATAAAATATGCCCTAGAAACCATTTAATTTACCTACTAAATATAACTGTGACTGCAAGTCGGGAAATGTTTGTCCTTGCAAAAAATTGAAGCTTTCCACAAAAAATTAGTTCAACAAAACTAGTATACAATTTTGACCTTGAAATTTACCAGGGGCTCGTCTTATAAATTCACTAAAAGTATATCAGATATTTATTCATTTAAAATGGCAGGCGTTTTGATAGCTATCATTAGCCATTTAGCTGACTTCGGGCTTCACAGAAGGAAGGTTCATCAAATTAGCAGAAAGTCGAGGGGTGGGGATCAGAAGAGCGATTCACTGATGTAAAAGAGGCAGACAGACACAAAGGTAGAGAAAAAGATAAGATGAGTACTGTTAAAGGGGTCGAATATGACAAGCAGTCGGGCCATGGTAGTTTGAAGTGAGAAGTCAACTGCCGGTTAATAGACTTTTTTGCCGTATGAGTATACGTTGCCCAGGGTGCACCACGTGGAGGTAAGTCTATCGCACACCCCATATATCATAAATAATGAGGTCATACATTCGCAAAAAAATATTTTTATAAAATATTTCTATTTCGGCAAAGACAAGCAAATCAGATCAATCAATATTTGTTTGTATCTAAAATTTCGATGGAGAACAGTTATAAACGAAATAGCAAAACCTGTCATTCCTAGTTGATTCAGCTTATAACAAAGTACTTAAAGACCTCAATAAAAACATTTGAAAACATAGTTTCAAAATTCGCTACCAACTCATACAATTGAGGATCATCAAATTGTATATTGGGTTAAGTACCACTTTGGCATTTTCATCCGAAGAGTGAAAATTTGATGGGTGACAAGAACTTTACGAGATTTATAGATATTCAATAGAATAAGGAATTACATTGCTGACAAACTAATGATAGTCCATCAGGTTAAGATCTGGAGAGTTCGGGACACAGATATGTCGGCGATCGAATCACGTCAACACCTCACAACTGGCCTATTATCGACACACACCACTCACATCTAAGTGGATCAGCAACTTCAAGTAGATGTGTGAATTAAATTTAATTCAGTCTTTAAAAATATACGGAGGGTGACTTATCTCAAACCATGCCAATACTCCGCTCATTTCTCCGTTGCAAGCTATCCAAATGTAGTCCGTTTTTTTCAGTAATACTCATTCACTCACCAAACGTCAATATTTGCGTAGATTGGGACTGATTTCCCTTTTGATTGCTCAATACTGTGGATATCCCATTTCAGCTAAATGATATATGCTCAAACTTATCTGATGATTCATTACTATTCCAAACATACCCTCCCCCCCCCAAGGCCACAACCGTTCTACTTGCCTTCTAATTGTTGTCAACAACCTTGCTAATAATAGACGCAAAAAAAACTAGCATAAAATAAATATATATTTTAGAGTTGAGTTTTTGAAGAAATACATACCTGACAGTATTGTGATGAAAGTCATTGAAACCTCCAAGTGCGGTCAACGTTCCAAGACTGATGGAATAACTGAAGAAAATTTGTGTTCCAGCGTCAGACCACACCTGAGACGCAGTATAATTAAAAGAAAAACCGCTTTTAAGCCTTCAATCATTTTATGTCATTCGAGGAAAATATCATTTAAACAGGTATCTTAAAGCTTAATGTGAAATTTATTACTCATTCTTGCCAGTGAAAGAAGTTTAAATTAACTTCCAGTTTCATTTTGACATGAAGACTGGTAAAACAGGGGAACACATCACAGCTCATTTTTACCTCCAAAGAGGCTAAGCGTTCCCATTTGGGTTGCATATAGTAAAGCATTCCTTTCCTAGCTCCATTCAAGACAGCTGTGCGTCCAAGAAGAATAGCCATCAGAATAAATGGGGCCGTAGCAGTTATGTAGAGGACCTGAAGAGTGAGGGGGGAATAAGTATTATTCCTCCTCATTACTTATAAGCTATTCAATTAAATGGGAAATGCCTACCTTTCCAGATGCTCTTATCCCTCGAAAAATGCAGAGGAATACAACGATCCAAGCAAAGAGGAGGCAGAGAGCGAGTTCCCACCTCACTGTGCCCACTACATCAATTCCTGAAGAGATACCCAGCACTCGGCGTCTATAAATAGCAATGGGTCGTGGACCACTTATTAATATTTCAAAAGTCCGAGACAAAACAGGCCAACAAAGTTCCACAAAATTATTTCATTTAAATTCAATTTAAATAAGTTTGTGTTTGTTAA
This sequence comes from Rodentolepis nana, assembly GCA_900617975.1. Taxonomy (NCBI): domain Eukaryota; kingdom Metazoa; phylum Platyhelminthes; class Cestoda; order Cyclophyllidea; family Hymenolepididae; genus Rodentolepis; species Rodentolepis nana. The sequence goes on from UZAE01001963.1 coordinate 2,340, forward strand.
TTTGCGTAGTGTGTTTGCAATGGCAATATTTCAACCCATATGGGTTTAGAGCACAACTGCGTAATCGATTATCGATTTTTTTGTCTTAATCTTGCAAACATTCAGCCAATTTGCTCATGTTATTTGCAAACTAGGGTCATTGTACACTTTTAAGGGACTCTTAGTTGTCGTTAGGAGCCTTGACTAAACGGAAGCTGAAAAGGGGTGGCAGAATTTAGAAAATCTGAATCATGCAGCAAGGTGAAGGTAGTAATGTTTACCTTAGATACATGCATAAACGTTAAAGCATCCAGTGAAGGGAATAGGCATCATACAACCTTAGCCAACAGGAGTGCTCATTAATATGTCACAAATATTGATGCCCGATCTACTTCTCGCAGAAGGTAGACATCTATATAGTCGGGAGCGAATCTTAATAATGAAATGCAAATTATACAAAACGCATAAGCATATAAGGAACGACTAAGAAAAGTTTTACACAACCACTGAATGTCATAAAAATAATTGGAATGGTGGTAAAATAAGGACACAGCCCTGAGAAGCCACAAGAAGAGCCCTTTCATGGAATAGGTCACTTAAGATTTGAGCAGACTGATTCCGAAAACGATAAATGCTCTGTTTCCCTTAGTTGTCATTAGTTATCATCAATTCTAATTGGTATTGGTTCAGAAGATAAGAAGATAAGATAACTTCCATCTACCTTTGTACCCTAGTTGATATTAAATCCTCAATAATTTGAGCAGTGATGTTGAAATTGCTTCTACTTGTGGGAAAAACTGATTTCTTATTGATGAGCGGTTATTCGCAAGCACATGGTGTTATATTTCATCAGGCGGGGTGCGTAATAGACCCACCTCCACGCGAAGCACCCGAGACAACACATACTCATACGGCAAAAAGTCTATTAATAGACTGTTGACTTCAAACTATAATGACCCGACTCTATGTCATATTCGACTCCTTCCACAGCACCCATTTCACTTTACCCTTTTCTCTGCCTTTGTGTCTGTCTGTCTCTTTTACATCTGTGAATCATTATTCTGTACCCCCATCGACTTTTTTCACTTTGATATTCCTCCTTCTCCTCTCTGTGAAGCCCGAAGTCAGCTAAAGGGCTAATGATAACTATCAAAACGCCTGCAATTTGAGATGAATAAATATTTCATCAGGCATATTCTAAAAAATAGAGTCTTCAAATTAATGGGTGCAAGAAGTCAGTTTGTGGAGGGTATAGCGCTGTCAAGCTTGAAAAAAGAAGTTTCATGCGCACTCAGACCGACTCGAAGTTGCGGTCCACACAACTTGTCGCATAGGGAGTAGGGGCTGACGTGAACACAGAGACCTCTCAACCAGCCATCAATCAATATTACCTGCATTGTTTAACAAAGCCTTCTTGGTATGTCAAAGACTAAGCTCTATGACAGACACAACAGCCCAAATAAATGTTTCATGTCATACGTCTGTTTCCTCTATATGGTTTAAGAGACTTTTTCATTGTGGATATCGAGGTTAAAACAAGGCTAATTAGTGTAGCAATTCACTACATTGTGGGCAGTATATTGATGAAAATTAAAAATCAACGAAGGGAACAAATACCAGGAAGAATGCTTGATAAATTCTAAAATAAATATAACTATCATTTACCATAAACGTTTGCTCACTACTGTCGACTAATTAATTAAATTATTTCAGCTATTTAATTATATTTTCCCTGTTTTAGCCTAAAAGCATTCTCAGACTAGGAAAAGCTTACATTCTAGCAAACAAAATTAAATACATTAAGCATGTGTTCGACACAATTGAATAATAGTTATTTATTAAAATAATAATGCCGAATATTTTTAGAAGAGAAACGGATAATTGTTTAACATAGTGGACTGTTTGCTATTATTTTTCTCTACCCCTTAAATCGTTAATATCTTGCATATACCTAACATATAAATAAAAACTCTACTGATCTATCATTCAATAAACTTCATTAACTAAAAATTTCGTTTTTATTGTGAGAAAACTAAGAGATGATATATATTTCCGTAATTCGGAAAAATAAACGGAAAAGTCCGAAGTTGCAGGTGAGATAACTCTCATGTCCCAAATCCCGTTTGGTTGTTGATTCGAGACAAATACGGCCAGATAGAAACAGCTGATATGCCAAATAGTCGAATTTGTCTACACAGCTTCTTCAATCAAGGCCACTTAATGACCGAGTGACAATTCGAGTGAGCTTCGTATGTTGAATTTCACCATTGTCGTGTAAAGAAAATTAAGTTCTTTTTACACCCAGACACTAGTATTTGCATAATGCATACTAGGTGCTAATTAAATTATAAAAAACGCCTCGTTTAAACGGTTGTGATCTATAAGGCAAAGCGTCAAAAATTTCAGGATGCCCCTAGCGACCCAACAGTTGTTGCCAGATAATTTGTGAATTTCCCTACCGGGGATATGAATTTCGGTTAGGGACTTGGGTTTGTTGATTCAACCCGCAGAAAGTTAAGTTACAATTCAAACTCTCCTACACCCCCCCCCTTGGACGTTATATACTTCTGTTCGCCGTTTTTATCTATGAATTTTACGGGACTTGATAATTTAGACAGGAGGCAAAATTTAAGAAGGTACTTCGGATAATTGGAGCGGCAGGATATTTAGCGTGCCCACCTTCCACACTTAGGGATTGACAAACGTACTCCCAGTATTCATTAACTGGATCAGTTGCAATCGTGGTATTATTGAACGCGGGAATAACACTTGCATTGGAGTTGGATTCCACGCAGTTGGGAGTGTTCCACTCATTTCCACAACTCGACCAAGGCAATGTACGTTGCATCGACGCGAAGAGATAGAAGGATATCCAGGCGAGAATAACATTGTAGTAGGAATTGAGACAAAAGAGAATGAAGGTTCCCGCGTAACCAACACCTGGAATGAAAAGTACGGTGTTAGTAATCTGTGCAGCGACACACCTGCTCTATATCGATTTGTGGGGTGTGCGATAGACTTACCTCCACGTGGTGCACCCTGGGCAACGTATATTCATACGGCAAAAAATTCTATTAACTGGCAGTTGACTTCAAACTACCATGGCCCCCCTGTATGACATTCGACCACTTCCACAGTACTACATCACATTTTTTCTAAATTTTCAACCTTTGTCTTTGAAACACTCTTCAGTTCTCCTCCCCTCGACTTTCTGCTACTTTGATGTTCCTTCCCTCTGTGAAGCCTGAAGTCAACTAAAGGGCTAATGATAACCATCAAAACGCCTGCCATTCGATATAAATAATATTGATTTGTGATCTATCGTTTTTTCATGCTTTTCGCTTCTAAGTAACGAATTGCTCGAAGAATTTAACCGGTATAGAATTTTTCTCTCCAGTGAGGTTCAAGTTTACCTGCTTTCCCAAGCGATCACATAATCATTGGTTCGTAGCCCATCTGAGCACACCTAATTGGTTTGAATCACAAATAAGGACTTCTCAAAACTGAATAATAAGCTGAGTGTTATTAAATGACTAAATTTTATTAACTTTATTCTACACAAACAAGATATTCGTCTAAAAACAACATCATTGCTTGAACCCACAAAATGGTAGCGTTGCAAGTGAGCCGTTTGCTTAATTTATCTCGAAGGCGAGTGAACGCTAAGTGTCCTTGTTGTCAATTTATAATCTTGGGCTTCACTTGCTCGGGTCATTTGGACATACATTTCACCTTCATCCCAAGGTAGTCAACTTCATGAGACTGGGCGGTGGTACTACTTGCAGCATCGCTCTTGAGAGCTGTTGAAGAGTACTAATCTACCAAATCAATATTTTAGTTTTTTTCATTCATTACACTAATGCTTCTAGTGAATTTTAACTTGACAGACATGAAAATCGTTCCACAATGTTAATAAATATTCGGCCTTAACATTTTTATGCCTACTATCTGCCAATTTGCAGATATATATATATATATTCAATTAATCCATATTGTGAAAAAAGTTGTTTAATCGAAATGGTGATTAAAACAAGTAATCCTAAGGTTGAGCGTACAGTTGGGAAATCTTTTTGTTGTTATGAATTCGCCTAAATGACATTCCACAATTTTAAAATACACTGAAGTTCGAATGTTCCCCGAGTATATTGTTGTTCAATAGTTTGTGTTTATTCGGGGTACGCGATAGACTTACCTCCACGTGGTGCACCCTGGGCAAAGTATACTCATACGGCAAAAAGTCTATTATTCGGCAGTTGACTTCTGACTGCAAACTGCCATGACCCCACTGTATGTCATATTCCACCACTTCAACAGTACTCATCTTACCTTTTCTCTGCATTACTGTCCATCTGTCTCTACATCTGTGAATCACTCTTCTATTCCCCCTCTCAATTTTTTCTCACTTTGATGTTCCTATCCTCTGTGAAGTCCGAAGTCAGCTAAAGAGCTAATGGTGACCATCACAACGCCTGCCTTTTGAAATAAATAACTAAATTTGTGTTTTCTCAAGTTAATGACAAATTGCTTTAAATCCAAAAAACAACGATATTCTCAAGAGCGATTATCACACCCTTATTACGTCTAGAGTCGTATGCTAACCTCATCAGTTAGCCTTATAGGCAAAAAACGCCCATTCCAAAGCAATGAATAATTAGATTCTGGCAAAGGTGTTTACCCTCCTACTCCACAGTAGAGACCAATGGCATTCAAAAACAATGAACTTCAATGTGCAGATCTACTCAAGCATATATGCCCGCCCGCATTGCATGAGGGTTGTATGAATATTGAATTGATCCACAATTTTACCGTCGAAGATTGTAGTTGATTTGTAGGTGCGCTAAAGTATGGTAGAAATCAATTCCCTCATATTTGATTAGCTTGACTAATTGTCACGATCGATTTCCCCATTTTGCGGTTATAGGTTTTTTTGTACGCGTGTGTCTGAGGGGAGATATCGACTCACCCGTAAGCGCATCCTAAACGGCCTTTGTTTCATCTTTCTGACCAATTAAGCAGTTACATTTATTTATTTACGAAACTGCATTCTTTTACCTTAGCCTATTCTCCTGAGTCTGTGTGAATTGTAGCCATATGATTATACCGCATTGAGCAGGATATATATATGTGTGTTCATGGGGTGTGCGATAGACTTACCTCCACGTGGTGCACCCTGGGCAACGTATACTCATACGGCTAAAAAGTCAATTAACTGGCAGTTGATTTCTGACTCCAAACTACCATGACCTGACTCCATGTCATATTTTACCACTTCAACAGTACTCATCTAACCTTCTTCTCTACCTTTTCTTTTTCATTTTGATGTTCCTTCCCCTCTGTGAAGCTTGAAGTCAACTAAAGGGCTAATGATAACTACCAAAACGCCTGCCATTTGCTATAATAATAATATTATGTTCATTACAGTTGGTCAGTTTCATTATGCATTAAATTAAAGTGGAACATAAAATGCACAGTTAGAAAATAAGACGTATGCTTCCAAGTGACTCCTACAGAGGAGAGCAATTACACCTGTCGCGTGTTTAGTGTATGAAATTGAAATTATTACGTGATTTGTCCACTTTTTATGCTTTTTGAAACAGACACATTTCGTGGTTGCAACCATCTCTTAATTCCACATTGTCTAACTCATTTTAAGTAGCTCGGACTCAGTGGAGGTTTTAGCACTCTCTCCGACTGGTCATTAAAACTGCTTTGCTTAATTCAGTCAAATTATGCTCCAAACGATTTGTCCAATATTCTTTCTCATATTGCTATTAGTATAAAAGGCATTTAATTTCAAGTTTTTAATTATCTATTAAGTAAGATGTCTCTGTGAGATAAAATCATAAAACATCGACCTTAAATCGCAATAAATAGTGAGCACTTTATCTATGTTGAGGTGAATATTAATGACTGATTTAACGAACCTTTAAATAATGGAATGATCTCCCAAGCTTCAATTCCCCCACGAGACATGAGTTGACCAATGCTGACCTCCAGGAAGAACATTGGAATTCCAGTCACAAGAACGCTGATGAAGTATGGGATCAGAAAGGCCCCTGGAGTCAAGCAAAAAAAATCGATTATACTCATTCAAATCATAGGCAGTAACGATTGTTTTAAGCCAAACGTTTGTTAGAAACCGATGTTTCTAATACGAGAGAGGAATGTTAAGCTACCAAAAAGATTTTCTCACACTAGGTTCTTCCAAATTGGCTTTACCTATCCATATGACTGTGAAATTCCTACTTGGCAAATATGAATGATAGAAAAGTTAAAATGATTCTGCGTGGCTAAGAGGTTCCGTAAATGTTTCTTAAGATCATAAAACATGAGACAACTTTACTCCAATTGCAGGAAATTCCTGGAATATGCGGTTAATGTTCACTACCCAGTTTGGCTGACCTGATAGCAAATGTCATAAAATGAGAATAAAAGGCACGACTATGATACTGTAATCAGACAGATTCCAGTACCAACAAGATTTCTAATTTCTTGTTATAATCACTTTAATCAAATAAATTTAGATTAAAGGACCATTAGTTCCATTTCATATCATGAAAAAGTCCACCTTAGCCTTGGTGAGGTTCTAGCACCAGAAAGGCGTGTATACATCTCTTGAGGTGGGTTTGATCGAACTCATATTGATTACGAATTCACACTCTTTAAAGGTGACGAAATAGTGGAAGCAGAAGCGAAGAAATGTGGTCAAGGAAAAACAGTTAAATGGAAATCCTGAAAGTTCCTGAGATGCGCATGAGAGGTTCACTTCAGCCCATACAGTATTCTAAATATTTATTCATTTATTTCAAATGGAAGGTGTTTTGATAGTTATCATTAGCCCCTTAGCTGACTTCGGGCTTCACAGAGGGAAGGAACGTCAAAGTAACAGAAAGTCGATGGGTGGGGAACAGAAGAGTGATTTACAGTTGTAAAAGAGACAGACAGACACAGAGGCAGAGAAAAGGTAAAATGATTACTGTGGAAGTGGTAGAATATGGCATACAGTAGGGTGATGGTAGCTTGAAGTGAGAAGTCAACTGCCGGTTAATAGACTTTTTTGCCGTATGAGTATACGTTGCCCAGGGTGTACCACGTGAAGGTAAGTCTATCGCACACCCCGCATTCTAAATATTGTTACCTCCTGTTACTGAATATTTCACTAGATTACTTCGATTCAAATGAAATCAATGTGAGTTTGGATCTTATCTTAAAAAAGCATTATTTCCCTCCTATCTGGTAATCTTGTCCATAGTTTCATTAACGCAAGCTCCATTTTTTCATACTTGGCTTCGCACAATGTCATGAAGTTCTAAGTCACTATTAATAAGTTAAGTTATTACACTAGGGCGAATAAAATGACTAAGCTTTTTCCAAGAGAATGAAAGTAACTTAGAGGTGTTTGACTTGCAGCGCGTTGAATTCTGGCATTTGTGGCCAATCTGGAGATTTTTTAGGAGAATGTATCGTTTGCTATCTCCGGGCTAGTAACTACAATGGCAACTCCATTTGGCAAGAAACGACGGGTCAATCAACAAGTTACTAATTGTCTGAGAGCCCGTCTGTTGAAGCAAAGACTAAATGTACGCATGATGTTCCAATCTCATTCACTACAACCACTTCCTATGCTTCTACTAAGAGTTGTCCCCTGTTTCCTGATGTATTATCAGCTCCCCCATGCCATGGCATTGCATTTAACAGTCGCGAGTCGCCTGTCCATTATGGAAACTTTCGTGTCTAGAGCTGTTGCGCTCACCTTTTCTTCCAAGTCAAGCATACACAAGTAATAATACGTCTGCACTACCAGCAGACGAATCGAATATGCCGCCTAAGGGGAAGGAACGTGAGTTATTGCACTCTTGCCACTTTCACAACCTCGAAATCATCCAGCTCGTTCAGGACAAAACATTTATTGATTATTTCAACCACCTTGGAATGGAATCATTTATCAGTGAATAATAAATGGGAAGTACCTAAAGAAATAGTTCTTAATAGACATTTTGTCTTGCAGAATTAGAACAGGTGTCAAACAGCTACAGTTATTTCTCGACTTGATCAGATTGTTTCTTGGTCACACATCGATCTCGTTCTTGCTGAACCTATCCGAGTAAGATCCAAGCAAATACTTGTTGGCCTTAAATACACAACGGATACCATAATCAGCAGCCTCTGTCAGGTATTCGCAATCATGGTGTATCAGAGATAATTGCTCGGAAATTGAACCCAATTCCCTTCTGTTCTTTTGTCTTCATTTCGTACTCTCTGACATGAGCAACTTCCTGATACGAAAAGGGCAATTACTTTTGCCACAAGGTGAGAGATGAGTGAAGGAGAACTTAATTCGCTACAGTTTAGTGCCGGACAATAGCTCATATTATTGTCTAAATTTGGAGTGCGTGATAGACTTACCTCCACGTGGTGTAGCCTTGGCAACGTATACTCATACGGCAAAAAAAGTCTATAAAGCGCCAGTTGACTTCTGACTTCAAAATACCCTCACCCCATTGTA
>UZAE01001964.1:0-10816 GCA_900617975.1 Rodentolepis nana
AGCTGTTTTATCGCAGCATTAAGTTCGCACGGTCTGAATGGTTCAGTAAGTACATTATTTGGTGTTGTCGTGTCTTCCTTAATTTCACCAAACTGTCTTACTTGTATCTTTAAATCTCTTGAAGATTTTCTGACAGAAGGGTTTTTCTTTTGCTTGTGGGAATAGAACCTTGCAAAGCAGTTAGCTATTTCGGTGTCGGTGGTAAGCAATTTGCTGTTTAAGCGTATTGGCTCTTTCTTGGGTCTTTCTCTGTTGTTTTGCAGGTTTCTCAGAAATTTGAAAGTGCGTTGGCTATCACTTTGATAGTTGATATTTGAGATGAACTTGTCGAAGGAAGTGCGTTTAGCTTGTAAGATGGCTTGCCTTAGGACAGCTGACTGTCGTCTCCAGGCTTGTACGTCTTCCGTTCTTCCAGTCCGATCAGCAGTGTTGTGAAGGGCGTCCCGCTTTCTTTTCAGTTCCTCAAGGTGTTTAGACCAAAACACTCGACAGTGTTTAGTCTTGCCTCTGGAAATAGTTTTCTTTGCACACCTGATCATAATATTCGTGATATCAGTGCAAAGTTTGTCAGGATAGGGTGAGTATAAATATGCAAAGGAAACTCGAGGAGCCCTTTAAATATAAAAAGTATCTTTCGGAGGTATTTTTCTTTTCAAATTTATCATGTGAACCCCATGAAGCATTCATAAAAACTTACCAAGATTATTACTTATGATAGCAAGCCAAATTTCGAATAATATTTATATATATATGGCCAATCGATAAATTAATTGATTGTATTAAAATGAACTAATATGAGACAAATCAGATGAGAGAGAAACCTAAAGGTATTCTATCACAAAGTCCTAACATTAAGCATCCCTTGTTGCTTAATTTAAGCATTATGCATTTCCTATCCTTGTGCTATATTCTAAATCCGGATATTTTGGTTCGATTTCATAGTTTATAGGTGAGGTATTTTTAGTAAAGTGTTGATCATGCCACTTCGTCAGTTAAATTGCAATTTTTAAAGAAAAATGTATTGTTACTCTCCAAAGTGATTCTATTTGATCTTTGCTTAAACGGGCTGTATGTTTTGCAGTTCATCCTTAGTACCCTGGTTGGTAACATTTTGTGATGCAAATCTCCATAATGAAAAGGAATGTTTGCTATCTCAAAGCACATTTTTGCTGTATAATATTAAGAGATGAGTATTTTTTGCATTCATACTTAAGATATGAAGAATTTTTCAATTTTACTTTTGATTATAAACCTAATATTTTTTACTTGGTGTAATGAATTGACAGAAGGGTAGGAATTATTTCCATTGAAGTTATACTAATGTCTATTCACCAACCTCTATCTTCAAATCATTTGATTTACGACTTTCTTTCAAAAATATTTTGTTCAAGGCTGAATATTGACTTTTTTCAATAAAGAATAGTGCTTTTGCTTCCAAGCATGGGAGAATATTCTCTGTTTTCAGAGTAGACGTGCTTATGACGTTCTGAGTGTTTGACAATTTATCAATGAAGATATTTGGTGAAACACTTTGGAGAGTGTTTTTCTACAAACGGCCAAAGAACTTAAAGGATTTTTATAAAGCGGAAATAACTTAATGTAAAAAAATAAGGATCTTCTCCCCTCTACCCACCAAATTTCCCCTTTACGAAGTTAAAATCGTCATATTCTTACCTGAGACGTGGTATTGGTGATCAAATTCGCCTGTCCGCATTATTTGATGCTCTATACATTGTAAAGGGTGCCCCTAGACGCTGGTTAATTGGCTCTTCGGGAATAAAAGTTAAACATGCTAGACGAAAAATGCCTAAATACGAGGTGAAAACGCTTGTATTCGAACCTGACAATTCCCTCATTGTTTAAAACGCTAGATATGCAATAGACCATTTGATAGAATACTGCATTTCTTCAAATTCGGCCATTAACTATTCAGAAAAATATATAATAATTTTAAAGAATCATTTAGCTACGTGCTTATTAAGAGTTATATGATTCTCATCATGAATGTTCATTTTCATTGTTCTAAAATTATAAATAGATATCTGAAAGTGAGTGGTTTTTCGTGCACTAATTTTGCACCTTTGACAACTTGAATTTGGCGATATTTTCAACCGACAGCCAAAGTGGTGTAAAATTCACTTCTCATATACTGAAGAGAATAATGAAAGCAAACTGTTAACACTAGAAAATTTGATAAATGTAGTTAAAGTTTTCCTAAGTGCTTTTACCTGACTAACTGTATGATTGTTTTATATTTATAAGGTCACCATTCTTCCCACACAGTGTATTTTTTTACATTGAGATAGACTCATTTTGGCTGTGATAAGGGACTTGTAATTTTATAAAAGACTGATTTGCTTAAAATGCCTTTATCTAAACGCTTAAATTCATTAATTTGTTTAAATTTTAAAGAAGCAAAACTATTTCTCGAATTCAAGAATCATTTATCCACTCCACTAAATCTTAATTAGAGCAATTCCAACTTACTTGCATGTCTATTTTTTGGATAGGAATAAAAAAACAAAATTACATGAACTCTTTGATACCCGTTATTTTTTGAAGAGTCCGAAAAATTTGAATATTTACTCCAAAACATGATGCCTAGATTGACTTGAAAGAGAGTTTTACTGAAGAATTTTGAATAATTAATAGTCCAACGTCTAAGAATTACTCTATAAAGAGAGTGTAAATCTTTCCCCTATGAGTACTTATTTTACTGCCGAAACGGCGTTTCTTTAAAATTGTTGCAGATTAAATTACAATAATGCCAACTGATTTTAGGGGATTTAACTGCCGAAGTTGGGCTTTAAAGGGTTAACACGAGTGGCAGTGGGTTTTGTCATCTTGAATTAGCGAATCAGAACTGTGCCGTTTGGGAATTTTTCGCTTTTGTATGAGAGGTTTTTCTCTTATTCAACTTGCCCTAGAAATCCTTTTCATCGAACAAAGAAGAAATTACATTAGACATTTTTATAATACTTTACCTTAGAGCTTAAAATAAATGCGAAAACGATAATAATTGATAGATGATTTTATGTAATTATAATATATAGCGAAATTACGCCTCTAGTGATTAGAACAATTATGAGTACAAATGTGTTTGTACTAAGTATTTTTATTACTCTTCGAAAATGGAATAAATGATGGAAGTATTAATTCATTTTCGCGATTGGATATTCTAAATCCACATCAAAAAATTTTCCCGTCTCAAATTCTCCCCTTCATGCGCTTTTGGAAAGAGTAGGTAAAACCACTTCACCTAACTGGTTCGCATGATAAACAGAAATTTGATAATTTCCGATTCATTTCGTTTCCTTTTGGGATTAAAGAAAGTGTTATTTAAATGTAAGCAATTTTGCATTCGGTCTTTTATGTGTAGAAATCCTGACCGTTTATAATTATCAATTTTCATGAGGGGAACTTTGTTAGCATAAATAGTACAAACCACTTTCCCATCGAGATAAAAGATTGTACTTTATCTTCATAGTGTGACGTTAGATAAAGTGACTTTACCAGCATCAGGTTCCAAAAAGTTAAGTGGAAACATCCTAACTAAAGATAATTGATTACCTCATTTTTGGTCATGAATGTTCTTTTTCAATTTTTACATTGCTAAAATGACAAGTTTGACATCGTGTTGTTACGTTTTTCGCCAATGTCAGACATTCATGCCGCAGTTCTCATTTAAGTTACAACAATAACACATATTTAATCTTTCTACTCTCAATTCATAGCTGCAGCAAAAAATGCGAATTGACTCATTCTAACCTTAAGGTGAGACTGGCTCACATCCACTCCTAAATTATTCGTGCCTAGGATGAGATCATAATTTAATTACTGTTAACAAAAAAATATTTCGCAAAACGAGGATAACTTTGTTAGCCTTTTACTGAACAGCTTTTTCAAGCAGAATGCATATTTTAAAAATAATTATTTGTCTAATTTAAGTGAATCCATTTGTTTTTAAATACAGAAATGAGATTCCGATGTTCATAAATTCAGTTAATTATCCTCCTTAGATTAATGAAGGTTGATATGTTGGTATGAAATATTCGTTTCCTATTTATTATTACGTCCAAATGGGGTTATTTTAAAAAAATTTCTGATAGTTATATAAACAGTACTTATTGTCGGCATTAATAGAAAGGGGTTTAATAATTCCAATAGGTCGGAATGACTTAACAATGAAGATTATTAAAATATATGGGAAAAAATCTTACTTGGCAAGCAATATTTTTCAAAACATTGTTTTTGATTTTGGAATTCCAAAATTTATTGTGTAGAAGGAAATGATTCCTCAAATTCACTCAATTTGGACATAAACTAAAGTAAAGTCTAATTGGATTTTCCACCATTCATTTAAAACTTTGTTTGGACGGCTAGTAGAGCAAAAGATATCGTTTAAAATATTTTTTTATGGTTACAAACACAAGCGGTCATCTCATGCCACCTTTTCATTGCCAGTATTTTTCTGTCTCGCAAAGAGTAGGCTTATTTGCCAATATCTCGTAGGGTTTCATAAGCAAATTGCGATAAGAAAGTCTCATTAAGGCATGCTCTTGATGTGACGATCAGTGAGCAACTCCAATACAGCAGATTTCATCAAATCACTGAAATGCCATAAAACTACTTTTTTTCTAAATCACCTGGCGGATATTTCGATGCATAATTTCAATGAGAAGAGTACCGAGTACTGCATCGCCACCAAAAAGCCGTAAGCAAACGATTTTAAAAATAAGGTTTTAGTTTGCATTTAAAGGAATTAGAGCTATTCATACTATGTTCACGTCAAAGTATAGAATATAATTGATTTTTTCGTTAGTCCCGTGGGGCTAAATTGGCTATTTTATTTTATACTATAGAGATGGTCATAACGATTAAAAGATTTATAAACAGTGTTTTTTTTAAATTTAAATAACTAAATTGATAAATGTTTTGCCATGTTAATTTCAAGAAATGCTAATTCATCAACTAATATTCACTGTTAGATTACGGCAACAAAAGTATTTAGTTATCTTTGAAACGGCACTCTTAAAATACCGGCATACTATGGAAGAAATGGTGGCCATTTATTTAAGCTCTATAAACATCCATTTTCTGCTTTGAAAATATTATTGAACTAATTTTTGCAAATACCTTCTTCCACTGAGAGTAATCATCTTTGATGCAAGAATTAATTCATCAAAATTAATGCCTCTTTTACTTTGGCAGTTAATGATTATTATTATTATTATATTTCCATAAGTAATCGGCAGATTTTTTACGATGAGGATAACTAAATCAAGCATATTTATTCTAAATGGCAGACATTTTGATGGTTATCAATAGCCCTTTAGCTGACTTCGAGCTTCACAGAGGGGGAGTAACATTAAAGCGAAAAAAGTCGAGAGGGGGGGGAGGAGACAGAGGAGTGTTTGAAAGATGTAAAAGAGACAGACCCAAAAGTAGATGAAAGGTGAGGTGAGTACTGTGCAAGTGACAGACCCAAAAGTAGATGAAAGGTGAGGTGAGTACTGTGCAAGTGATCGAATATGACATACAGTGGGGTCATGGTAGTTTGAAGTCAATAGAAAGAATTTTTTAAACTGGCATTTTTGCCGAAAGAGTATGCATTGCCCAGGGTACCCCACATGTAGGTAAATCTATCGCATCCCAAACCAAGTATAACCTCGATGATTTCAGACTTTCAGTCTTTACTAGAGGACATTTCAAGACCATATTTCTAATTTACCTTCTGACGACATCTGCAGTCTTAACGATATATATAAATTGATTTGAACTGCAAACTTCTCAAACTCATTTGGGAAGCATTATTGAAATTAAACTTTAAACTAGGTAGATGGTGAGTTTTACTGGAGTTACTCTGACAAGAAACTCACAATCTTAGAATTCTGACTGACCAGAAGTAAGCTGGGTTTTGGATCACACACCCCATGAAGTCCTATCATCCCAAACAAAGATAAGAGTTGTTTCCTGACTTCTGACTTAACAAATATGCATAGCGAATGACTTGCAGCTAATTCTGCTATTATCCAAGAAGAGCAGAATATTTTGACGGCCGTGCAGAAAATATTTCAACATAGAATTAGAAAATAATCTGATAAAGAGTGAAGATATAATATACCAAAAGGCTTTCACATTGATTGAAATTAATTTACCTGAGACTTTTCATCTTCCCCTTAGTTAAAAAAGTTTGTTTTGTAATGACCTACTATTGCAAAACTCAAATGCCAATAATCGACTTACTTAAAGCTTAATGACTAATTTTATTAGTTAAATACATATTGTCATGTCGCTATTTTACATGTGCCTCTTTTGACATTAAAATCAATTTTCAATATAGGCATGCATGCTTCGAGATTTTTTCAAGGTAACATTATGAACCAGAAGTTTTTCAGTTACTTTTGCGATGAAGGTTATGAAAAGCGCAAAAACTATGAATCACTGTTATTCATTTAAAGTCGAGCAATTGATGTAGCACAAACGACTAGTGCAAATTCAAATTTTTTACATAATTAGTTACATTAATTCATTACCACTTTTCTAAGTACCCTAGACGATAAACTCTTACCTAGTTAGAGCTGATTAAGTTATTTGATTAGCAGCAAGTATGACATTCCTGACGGCCGCTTACAATTTTCACCTTGAAAGTAACCAGTCGATTTGAAATAGTGTTCAAGTTTTTACTATGTGCTTAAAAAATTGAATAGACATCCAATAGGTAAAATGCATGATGTAAATGTAAATATTTGTTGAATGGTCACTAACATAATTTTCCATTTTCATTTAAATTAATAATTCGAATTATTGCTTATAATATATATGTGTCATAAATTATTTTCTTATAAAATAGTAAGATAAAATTGTTCATTGTATAATTATGTAAAGAGGCCATATATTTCTATGTGTAAATCCGAAACAACAGTTGCGATTTGTTTGTTTTTCTTGTCCGATGTCGCAATACACTCTATTTTCCCCAGAGCGGATAATATTGACAAGATTATTAGACTGGAAACGTACCGTTTTAACTCAGAGCGACTTGCAAATATTTATTGGCATCACCAGTATGCAAGAAATTGTCAATACTGTAATTAGGGATCAACCAAAGGCGCCGAATTTTCAAAAATTTACTCATTTCTTTACAAAATTAATTTGAATAATTTAAAAATGTGCATTTTTCCTTTGATATTTATTCTACCAAAGTCTACTTGAATAAATAATGAATAGTCAACTTTTTGACAGTTTATTTTACCCTCAGTTATCACTCGCACATACAAATCATAATTACATTCATGTATTGTAAAATTTCAGTCCGCTAATGATAAAAGACTCTTGTGGTTTCGATTTGTTAATTTTTTGAATATTGAGATGAAAGATACTGGCTGATTTCACAATCCCGGGTGGCGTTTAATTTTGCAAAACAACGAGTGGGCAGCGTTTTCTCCGGTTCCATAACTACAGTGATATTGTAATTAAATATAAAGTTGACTATGCTGAAAAATCAAGCTGTAACTATAGTAGCAAAGATCTGTCTATGCACGGGTCGGAAAAAACGAGCATAAAAAGCACTAATAATAATGCCTAATAGAGCTCATTGTGTACTATAAAAATTAACCGTAAAGGTCGACACTGGTTTGTTTGAATCAAATTTTCTCAATTAGAAAATCCTCTTTGAAAGTATTAAAACTCAGATGTATTTTATTTTATTGCAAACAGTTTATTTCTAAAAAAATATTAAAATATGAGTGAGATCGTCATAATAGCTCAATTCTATTCAAATCTATGAGAAGATATATCTATGTATAGGAGCTAGTTGATTCAGACTAACTCTTTAATAAACAGAGTGATCAAATGGTTGTATAGAATTTTTTGCTAATATTAGTCTCCTTTTTTTAACCCAGACAGATTATATTACTAAACAAGCCGAGTTCCATGGAAAATGTTTCATTACCCCAATTTTCTGGAGATAATCTAAGGAATCGAGCGATTTTTATCTTTATTTTAATATCTGCAAAAATTCGTTTACTATTTTCTTTAATCCATCGTCCAGCTTATTCACAGTCTAAGAAAGATTTGCAGAAAAAATTTCTAAATTCAAAACTATTTAATTACTTACTTTGAAATAGCGTCACGAATTTAGGTCAATCACAGTTCTCACATTCATTCTTAAGATTGATTTGTTGACCTTAGAATTTATAGTTGGTTTGGTTTAACACAAAGATGAAAAGATGAAATAGGATGTGAATACCCTCGACATGAAGCGCCATCGTAACTTGGTATAGTTCTCAGGCATTTTGCCTACAGGGTTTTAAAACTAAATTGTCATTCATTTTGAAACCTGTGTTTCTGAGCATTATGTAACTAATCGTTACTGATTTGGCATCAATTCGATCATGCCCACGTGGCTATAAACTCAGTAGCTTTACGATCGATCAATCTGGAGGTCTCTATGCAGAGTAGGTGTTTAATCATTCCTTGGAACTTATTCCATAGAGGTTTGATTTACACAAAAGGAAAGACACTTGAATTTGTGGCTGTTTGAGTGGGAAGCAACTGAAATGGGCAAAGTAATATCAACATTTTTAAAGAGTTTTCGTAATTTCCGAATTCGGCTTTAAATTTTACTGTTATTATTTCTTGGCCTGTTTTCACTCTTAGTTTTTCAATTTGCAGTATCTATTCGCAAAGCGTTCGCGCCTGCCTTATTCGAAATGCCAACCATCTATTATATCTCATTTCATTTGTAGTCATGAAAGTGTTAGGGGATGAAAATCAACCCAGATTTAGCGCAATGAATCCCTGTGAATTTTCAAAAAGACGCGATTGGCATCATCACTGTTTAGATAACAATTATCACAAATATTAAAAGAGAATGGGCGAATAAGGTGTCCGTTTAATTTGCTGGGGAAGACAAGGGGAAGTTAAGGAAAAATTTTGTCCCCTAAAAACACACAAAAACACTGACAGGCAAGTGATTTGCATATTTTGCCTTTCTTTGGCCAAAATGTCCCTCAATTTTGTCAATGTGTCTCCCCACCACCTTGGCCGTTTCCAAATATATGTCCCCATCTCTATCACACTTTTGAAAGTGCGCCTTGATTTTTGTATGAAGCCTTACCTTAATAATTCAATGTGTTGCCCTTTATTGATGGAAAGTAACAAGACTCTATGAAACCAAAATCGATCACATTTCTGGTTGGGTTTAATAATAATATCTAAGAAGCTGAGTATGCCTTTTATTACACTCAATGCCATAACATTTATTTATTTCAAAATATATATATATATATTTATTTATTTCAAATGGTAGGCGTTTTGATAGTTATCATTAGCCCTTTAGTTGACTTCAGGCTTCATATAGAGGGGAGGAACATCAAAGTGAAAAAGTCGAGAGGGGGGGGGGTAACAGAAAAGTATTTCCAAGATGTAAAATAGAGACACAAAGTTAGAGAAAAAGGTAAGATGAGTACTGTGAAGTGGTGTAATAGGACATAGTGTTGGGTCGTAATATTTAGAAGTCAACTGCCGATTTATAGACATTTTTTCCCGTATGAGAATACGTTGCCCAGGATGTACCAAATGGAGGTAAGTCTATCGCGCACCCCATTACATGAACATCAGAAGCCATCATTAAGTCCAAATTTTGCAGATATGATTACTTAAAATTATTTTTCGATTTTGGCTTGATCATTCAATTTTTAAAACAGCATTATCCCTTGAAGCTGTGCATCGATGTTTATCAACACTGAACTCCTGCTTATATTGATTTGATCAACCACTCAAAGCGTCCATTTATTCTTCTATTTGTAATATAAGCAACTGTATCGGTTTCATTTTCTATTGTTCATGTAATTGATATTTGTCAGACTTTTCATCAAAATATTTTGAACATAGAGGCGATGTGCTGAGGTTTGGTGAGCTTAAGAATCCTTTTAGCAGAGTATCAGTCGTCTGAACCCTCACGGTACATTGACAGTCTATACTGGCACGCACAATTACACTGTCAATGCAACTTGCATGGTCAAAAATCTACTGTTGTTAAAAGTGATTTTGGCCAAAAAATGAAGGTATTTATGACGTTAAATGGATAAATAGTTTTATAAATGGTAAAACCCGAATTTTTGCGTGATTTAATTCACAATTTTGAATGCACCATCAATAACGAGTTTTATACATTTAAGTGGGGGATGTGCGATAGACTTACCTCCACGTGGTGCACCCTGGGCAACGTATACTCATACGGCAAAAAAATCTATTTACCGGCAGTTGACTTCTGACTTCAAAATACCATGGCACGACTGCTTGTCATATTCGACCGCTTTCACAGTACTCATCTTACCATTTTCTCTGCCTCTGTGTCTGTCCGCCTCTTTTACATCTGTGATTCGCTCTTCTGTTCCCCACCCCTCGACTTTCTGCTACTTTGATGAACCTTCCCTCTGTGAAGCCCGAAGTCAATTAAAGGGCTAATGATAGCTATCAAAACGCCTGCCATTTGAAATAAATAAATATATATATTTAAGTGGTTAAAACTATAGCCTATTGTATGTTTAAAATTCCGAATCATTGGCTATCTAGCACTTGAATCATCTGTGAGATGAACGTTAAATTAATGTGCGTTTTAGTATTAAGGATAATTGTAAAGTTATCACCCCTGTGAAATGAAAATATTCAATATTGAATGGAGTAATACATTAGAGCAAATATGGAACAATTATTAAATTATTTCTACTTCAATTTAACTTCAGATTTTACTCTGTTTTTATGTGCATCTTTTCTGTTGAGTCTAAATGAAATGATTTATGAATCCTCATCA